>CM075773.1:15336789-15341789 GCA_037974665.1 Ehretia macrophylla
CCCCAGTGGTTTAATTTCCTGTTTTTTTTTATTTTTATTTTTATTTTTTATTTTTATTTTTTTTACCTATATGCAACGGCCTGGTCCTGCTGCCCAAACCACATTGGTTTAATTTCCTTTTTTTTTTTTTTTTTTTTTACCTATAGGCAGCGGCCTAGTCCTGCTGCCCAAACCCCATTGGTTTAATTTCCTGTTTTTTTTTTATTTATTTATTTTAACTATAGGCAGCTGCCTAGTCCTGCTGCCCAAACCCCATTGGTTTAATTTCATGTTTTTTTTTTTTTTTTTTTTTTTTTTTTTTTTTTTTTTTTTTTTTTTTTTTTTTTTTTTTTTTTTTAACCTATAGGCAGCGGCCTAGTCCTGCTGCCCAAACCCCATTGGTTTAATTTCCTGTTTTTTTTTTTAACTTATAGGCAGCGGCCTAACCCTGCTGCCCAAACCCAATTGGTTTAATTTCCTGTTTTTTTTTTTTTTTTTTTTTTTTATTACCTATATGCAGCGGCCTAGTCCTCCCGCCCAAACCCCATTGGTTTATTTTCTTTTTTTTTTTTTTTTTTTTTTTTTTTTTTTTTTTTTTTACCTATAGGCACCGGCCTAGTCCTGCTTTCCAAACCCCATTGGTTTAATTTTCTGTTTTTTTTTTTTTTTTTTTTTTTTTTTTTTTTTTTTTTTCCTATAGGCAGCGGCCTAGTCCTGCTGCCCAAACCCCATTGGTTTAATTTCCTTTTTTTTTTTTTTTTTTATACTTATAGGCAGCGGCCTAGTCCTGCTGCCCAAACCCCATTGGTTTAATTTCCTGTTTTTTTTTATTTTTTTTTTTATTTTTTATTTTTATTTTTTTTACCTATATGCAACGGCCTGGTCCTGCTGCCCAAACCACATTGGTTTAATTTCCTTTTTTTTTTTTTTTTTTTACCTATAGGCAGCGGCCTAGTCCTGCTGCCCAAACCCCATTGGTTTAATTTCCTGTTTTTTTTTATTTATTTATTTTAACTATAGGCAGCGGCCTAGTCCTGCTGCCCAAACCCCATTGGTTTAATTTCATGTTTTTTTTTTTTTTTTTTTTTTTTTTTTTTTTTTTTTTTTTTTTTTTTTTTTTTTTTTTTTTTTTACCTATAGGCAGCGGCCTAGTCCTGCTGACCAAACCCCATTGGTTTAATTTCCTGTTTTTTTTTTTTTTTTTTTTTTTTTTTTTTTTTTTTTTTTTTTTTTTTTTTACCTATACGCAGCGGCCTAGTCCTGCTGCCCAAACCCCATTGGTTTAATTTCGTGTTTTTTTTTTTTTTTTTTTTTTTTTACCTATACGCAGCGGCCTAGTCCTGCTGCCCAAACCCCATTGGTTTAATTTCTTTTTTTTTTTTTTTTTTTTTTTTTTTTTTTTTTTTTTTTTTACCTATAGGCAGCGGCCTAGTCCTGCTGCCCAAACCCCATTGGTTTAATTTCTTTTTTTTTTTTTTTTTTTTTTACCTTTAGGCAGCGGCCTAGTCCTGCTGCCCAAACCCCATTGGTTTAATTTCTTTTTTTTTTTTTTTTTTTTTTCCTTATAGGCAGCGGTCTAGTCCTGCTTCCCAAACCCCATTGGTTTAATTTCCTGTTTTTTTTTTTTTTTTTTTTTTTTTTTTTTTTTTTTTTTTTTTTTTTTTTTTTTACCTATAGGCAGCGGCCTAGTCCTGTTGCCCAAACCCCATTGGTTTAATTTCTTTTTTTTTTTTTTTTTTAATACTTATAGGCAGCGGCCTAGTCCTGCTGCCCAAACCCCATTGGTTTAATTTCCTGTTTTTTTTTATTTTTTTTTTTATTTTTTATTTTTATTTTTTTTACCTATATGCAACGGCCTGGTCCTGCTGCCCAAACCACATTGGTTTAATTTCCTTTTTTTTTTTTTTTTTTTTACCTATAGGCAGCGGCCTAGTCCTGCTGCCCAAACCCCATTGGTTTAATTTCCTGTTTTTTTTTATTTATTTATTTTAACTATAGGCAGCGGCCTAGTCCTGCTGCCCAAACCCCATTGGTTTAATTTCATGTTTTTTTTTTTTTTTTTTTTTTTTTTTTTTTTTTTTTTTTTTTTTTTTTTTTTTTTTTTTTTTTACCTATAGGCAGCGGCCTAGTCCTGCTGCCCAAACCCCATTGGTTTAATTTCATGTTATTTTTTTTTAACTTATAGGCAGCGGCCTAGCCCTGCTGCCCAAACCCAATTGGTTTAATTTCCTGTTTTTTTTTTTTTTTTTTTTTTTTTTTTATTACCTATAGGCAGCGGCCTAGTCCTGCTGCCCAAACCCCATTGGTTTAATTTTCTTTTTTTTTTTAACTTATAGGCAGCGGCCTAGCCCTGCTCCCCAAACCAAATTGGTTTAATTTCCGGTTTTTTTTTTTTTTTTTTTTTTTTTTTTTTTTTACCTATAGGCAGCGGCCTAGTCCTGCTGCCCAAACCCCATTGGTTTAATTTCCTGTTATTTTTTTTTAACTTATAGGCAGCGGCCTAGCCCTGCTGCCCAAACCCAATTGGTTTAATTTCCTGTTTTTTTTTTTTTTTTTTTTTTTTTTTTATTACCTATATGCAGCGGCCTAGTCCTGCTGCCCAAACCACATTGGTTTAATTTCCTTTTTTTTTTTTTTTTTTTACCTATAGGCAGCGGCCTAGTCCTGCTGCCCAAACCCCATTGGTTTAATTTCCTGTTTTTTTTTATTTATTTATTTTAACTATAGGCAGCGGCCTAGTCCTGCTGCCCAAACCCCATTGGTTTAATTTCATGTTTTTTTTTTTTTTTTTTTTTTTTTTTTTTTTTTTTTTTTTTTTTTTTTTACCTATAGGCAGCGGCCTAGTCCTGCTGCCCAAACCCCATTGATTTAATTTCCTGTTTTTTTTTTTTTTTTTTTTTTTTTTTTTTTTTTTTTTTTTTTTTTTTTTACCTATACGCAGCGGCCTAGTCCTGCTGCCCAAACCCCATTGGTTTCATTTCGTGTTTTTTTTTTTTTTTTTTTTACCTATACGCAGCGGCCTAGTCCTGCTGCCCAAACCCCATTGGTTTAATTTCCAGTTTTTTTTTTTTTTTTTTTTTTTTTTTTTTATACTTATAGGCAGCGGTCTAGTCCTGCTTCCCAAACCCCATTGGTTTAATTTCCTGTTTTTTTTTTTTTTTTTTTTTTATTACCTATATGCAGCGGCCTAGTCCTGCTGCCCAAACCGCATTGGTTTAATTTCTTTTTTTTTTTTTTTTTTATTTATTTTTATTTTTACTTATAGGCAGCGGCCTAGTCCTGCTTCCCAAACCCCATTGGTTTAATTTCCTGTTTTTTTTTTTTTTTTTTTTTTACCTATAGGCAGCGGCCTAGTCCTGCTGCCCAAACCCCATTGGTTTAATTTCTTTTTTTTTTTTTTTTTTTTTTTTTTTTTTTTACCTATAGGCAGCGGCCTAGTCCTGCTGCCCAAACCCCATTGGTTTAATTTCTTTTTTTTTTTTTTTTTTTTTTTCCTTATAGGCAGCGGTCTAGTCCTGCTTCCCAAACCCCATTGGTTTAATTTCCTGTTTTTTTTTTTTTTTTTTTTTTTTTTTTTTACCTATAGGCAGCGGCCTAGTCCTGCTGCCCAAACCCCATTGGTTTAATTTCCTTTTTTTTTTTTTTTTATACTTATAGGCAGCGGCCTAGTCCTGCTGCCCAAACCCCATGGGTTTAATTTCCTGTTTTTTTTTATTTTTTTTTTTTTATTTTTTATTTTTATTTTTTTTACCTATATGCAACGGCCTGGTCCTGCTGCCCAAACCACATTGGTTTAATTTCCTTTTTTTTTTTTTTTTTTTACCTATAGGCAGCGGCCTAGTCCTGCTGCCCAAACCCCATTGGTTTAATTTCCTGTTTTTTTTTATTTATTTATTTTAACTATAGGCAGCGGCCTAGTCCTGCTGCCCAAACCCCATTGGTTTAATTTCATGTTTTTTTTTTTTTTTTTTTTTTTTTTTTTTTTTTTTTTTTTTTTTTTTTTTTTTACCTATAGGCAGCGGCCTAGTCCTGCTGCCCAAACCCCATTGGTTTAATTTCCTGTTTTTTTCTTCTTTTTTTTTTTTTTTTTTTTTTTTTTTTTTTTTACCTATAGGCAGCGGCCTAGTCCTGCTGCCCAAACCCCATTGGTTTAATTTCCTGTTTTTTTCTTCTTTTTTTTTTTTTTTTTTTTTTTTTTTTTTTTTTTTTTTTTTTTTTTTTTTTTTTTTTTTTACCTATAGGCAGCGGCCTAGTCCTGCTGCCCAAACCCCATTGGTTTAATTTCCTGTTTTTTTTTTTTAACTTATAGGCAGCGGCCTAGCCCTGCTGCCCAAACCCAATTGGTTTAATTTAATGTTTTTTTTTTTTTTTTTTTTTTATTACCTATATGCAGCGGCCTAGTCCTGCTGCCCAAACCCCATTGGTTTAATTTTTTTTTTTTTTTTTTTTTTTTTTTTTTTTTTTTACTTATAGGCAGCGGCCTAGTCCTGCTTCCCAAACCCCATTGGTTTAATTTCATTTTTTTGTTTTTTTTTTACTTATAGGCAGCGGCCTAGTCCTGCTGCCCAAACCCCATTGGTTTAATTTCTTTTTTTTTTTTTTTTTTTTTTTTTTTTTTTTTTTTTTTTTTTTTTTTTTACCTATAGGCAGCGGCCTAGTCCTGCTGCCCAAACCACATTGGTTTTTTTTTTTTTTTTTTTTTTTTTTTTTTTTTTTTTTTTTTACCTATAGGCAGCGGCCTAGTCCTGCTGCCCAAACCCCATTGGTTTAATTTCCTGTTTTTTTTTTTTTTTTTTTTTCTTTATAGGCAGCGGCCTAGTCCTGCTCCCCTGTTCGCTTTGGTTTATTTTCTTTTTATTATTATTATTTTTTTTTTTTTTTTTTTTTTTTTACCTATAGGCAGCGGCCTAGTTCTGCTGCCCAAACCACATTGGTTTTTTTTTTTTTTTTTTTTTTTTTTTTTTTTTTTTTTTTACCTATAGGCAGCGGCCTAGTCCTGTTGCCCAAACCCCATTGGTTTA
>CM075773.1:15364289-15366789 GCA_037974665.1 Ehretia macrophylla
TTTTTATTTTTTTTACCTATATGCAACGGCCTGGTCCTGCTGCCCAAACCACATTGGTTTAATTTCCTTTTTTTTTTTTTTTTTTTACCTATAGGCAGCGGCCTAGTCCTACTGCCCAAACCCCATTGGTTTAATTTCCTGTTTTTATTTATTTATTTATTTTAACTATAGACAGCGGCCTAGTCCTGCTGCCCAAACCCCATTGGTTTAATTTCTTTTTTTTTTTTTACTTATAGGCAGCGGCCTAGTCCTGCTGCCCAAATCGCATTGGTTTAATTTCCTGTTGTTTTTTTTTTTTTTTTTTTTTTTTACCTATATGCAACGGCCTGGTCCTGCTGCCCACACCACATTGGTTTAATTTCCTTTTTTTTTTTTTTTTTTTTACCTATAGGCAGCGGCCTAGTCCTGCTGCCCAAACCCCATTGGTTTAATTTCCTGTTTTTTTTTTTTTTTTTTTTTTTTTTTTTTTTTTTTTTTTTTTTTTTTTTTTACCTATAGGCAGCGGCCTACTCCTGCTGCCCAAACCCCATTGGTTTAATTTCCTGTTTTTTTTTTTTTTTTTTTTTTTTTTTTTTTTTTTTTTTACCTATAGGCAGCGGCCTAGTCCTGCTGCCCAAACCCCATTGGTTTAATTTCCTGTTTTTTTTTTAACTTATAGGCAGCGGCCTAGCCCTGCTGCCCAAACCCAATTGGTTTAATTTCTTTTTTTTTTTTTTTTTTTTTTTTTTTTTTTTTATTACCTATATGCAGCGGCCTAGTCCTGCTGCCCAAACCCCATTGGTTTAATTTCTTTTTTATTTTTTTTTTTTACTTTTAGGCAGCGGCCTAGTCCTGCTGCCCAAACCCCATTGGTTTAATTTCCTATTTTTTTTTTTTTTTTTTTTACCTATAGGCAGCGGCCTAGTCCTGCTGCCCAAACCCCATTGGTTTAATTTCTTTTTTTTTTTTTTTTTTTTTTTTTTTTTTTTTTTTTTACCGATAGGCAGCGGCCTAGTCCTGCTGCCCAAACCCCATTGGTTTAATTTCTTTTTTTTTTTTTTTTTTTTTTTTTTTTTTTTTTATACCTATAGGCAGCGGCCTAGTCCTGCAGCCCAAACCCCATTGGTTTAATTTATTTATTTATTTATTTATTTTATTTTTTTTTTTACCGATAGGCAGCGGCCTAGTCCTGCTGCCCAGTCCCCATTGGTCTAATTTTCTTTTTTTTTTTTTTTTTTTTTTTTTTTTTTTTTTTCCTTATAGGCAGCGGTCTAGTCCTACTTCCCAAACCCCATTGGTTTAATTTCCTGTTTTTTTTTTTTTTTTTTTTTTTTTTTTTACCTATAGGCAGCGGCCTAGTCCTGCTACCCAAACCCTATTGGTTTAATTTCTTTTTTTTTTTTTTTTTTTTACTTATAGGCAGCGGCCTAGTCCTGCTGCCCAAACCCCATTGGTTTAAATAACTGATTTTTTTTTTTTTTTTTTTTTTTTTTTTTTTTTTTTTTTTTTTTTTTTTTTTTACCTATATGCAACGGCCTGGTCCTGCTGCCCAAACCACATTGGTTTAATTTCCTTTTTTTTTCTTTTTTTTTTACCTATAGGCAGCGGTCTAGTCCTGCTGCCCAAACCCCATTGGTTTAATTTCCTGTTTTTTTTTATTTTATTTTATTTTAACTATAGGCAGCGGCCTAGTCCTGCTGCCCAAACCCCATTGGTTTAATTTCATGTTTTTTTTTTTTTTTTACTTATAGGCAGCGGCCTAGTCCTGCTGCCGAAACCCCATTGGTTTAATTTCTTTTTTTATTTTTTATTTTTTATTTTTTACCTATAGGCAGCGGCCTAGTCCTGCTGCCCAAACCCCATTGGTTTAATTTCTTTTTTTTTTTTTTTTTTTCCTTATAGGCAGCGGTCTAGTCCTGCTTCCCAAACACCATTGGTTTAATTTCCTGTTTTTTTTTTTTTTTTTTTTTTTTTTTTTTTTTTTTTTTTTTTACCTATAGGCAGCGGCTAGTCCTGCTGCCCAAACCCCATTGGTTTAATTTCCTTTTTTTTTTTTTTTTACTTATAGGCAGCGGCCTAGTCCTGCTGCCCAAACCCCATTGGTTTAATTTCTTTTTTTTTTTTTCTTTTTTTTTTTTTTTTTTCCTTATAGGCAGCGGTCTAGTCTTGCTTCCCAAACCCCATTGGTTTAATATCCTATTTTTTTTTTATTTTTTATTTTTTATTTTTTTATTTTTACCTATAGGCAGCGGCCTAGTCCTGCTGCCCAAACCCCATTGGTTTAATTTCCTGTTTTTTTTTTTAACTTATAGGCATCGGCCTAGCCCTGCTGCCCAAACCCAATTGGTTTAATTTCCTGTTTTTTTTTTTTATTACCTATATGCAGCGGCCTAGTCCTGCTGCCCAAACCCCTTTGGTTTATTTTTATTTTTTTTTTATTTTTTTTTTTTTTACTTATAGGCACCGGCCTAGTCCTGCTTCCCAAACCCCATTGGTTTAATTTCCTTTTTTTTTTTTTTTT
>CM075773.1:15369289-15371789 GCA_037974665.1 Ehretia macrophylla
TTTTTTTTTTTTTTTTTTCTTACCTATAGGCAGCGGCCTAGTCCTGCTGCACAAACCCCATTGGTTTAATTTATTTATTTTTTTTTTTTTTATTTTTTTTTACCTATAGGCAACGGCCTACTCCTGTTACCCAAATCCCATTGGTTTAATTTCCTTTTTTTTTTTTTTTTTTTTTTTAGTTATAGGCAGAGGCCTAGTCCTGCTGCCCAAACCCCATTGGTTTAATTTACTAATTTTTTTTTTTTTTTTTTTTTTTTTTTTTTTTTACCTATATGCAACGGCCTGGTCCTGCTTCCCAAACCACATTGGTTTAATTTCCTTTTTTTTTCTTTTTTTTTTACCTATAGGCAGCGGCCTAGTCCTGCTGCCCAAAACCCATTGGTTTAATTTCCTGTTTTTTTTATTTTATTTTATTTTAACTATAGGCAGCGGCCTAGTCCTGCTGCCCAAACCCCATTGGTTTAATTTCATGTTTTTTTTTTTTTTTTTTTTTTTTTTTTTTTTTTTTTTTTTTTTTTTTACCTATACGCAGCGGCCTAGTCCGGCTGCCCAAACCCCATTGGTTTAATTTCCTGTTTTTTTTTTTTTTTTTTTTTTTTTTTTTTTTTTTTTTTTTTTTTTTTAACCTATAGGCAGCGGCCTAGTCCTGCTGCCCAAACCCCATTGGTTTAATTTCCTGTTTTTTTTTTTAACTTATAGGCAGCGGCCTAGCCCTGCTGCCCAAACCCAATTGGTTTAATTTCCTGTTTTTTTTTTTTATTACCTATATGCAGCGGCCTAGTCCTGCTGCCCAAACCCCATTGGTTTAATTTCTTTTTTTTTATTTATTTTTTTTATTTTTTTATTTTTTTACTTATAGGCAGCGGCCTAGTCCTGCTTCCCAAACCCCATTGGTTTAATTTCCTTTTTTTTTTTTTTTTTTTTTTTACCTATAGGCAGCGGCCTAGTCCTGCTGCCCAAACCCCATTGGTTTAATTTCTTTTTTTTTTTTTTTTTTTTTTTTTTTTTTTTTTTTTTTTTCCTTATAGGCAGCGGTCTAGTCCTGCTTCCCAAACCCCATTGGTTTAATTTCCTGTTTTTTTTTTTTTTTTTTTTTTTTTTTTTTTTTTTTTTTACCTATAGGCAGCGGCCTAGTCCTGCTGCGCAAACCCCATTGGTTTAATTTCCTTTTTTTTTTTTTTACTTATAGGCAGCGGCCTAGTCCTGCTGCCCAAACCCCATTGGTTTAATTTCTTTTTTTTTTTTTTTTTTTTTTTTTTTTTACCTATATGCAACGGCCTGGTCCTGCTGCCCAAACCACATTGGTTTAATTTCCTTTTTTTTTTTTTTTTTTTACCTATAGGCAGCGGCCTAGTCCTGCTGCCCAAACCCCATTGGTTTAATTTCCTTTTTTTTTTTTTTTTTTTACTTATAGGCAGCGGCCTAGTCCTGCTGCCCAAACCCCATTGGTTTAATTTCTTGTTTTTTTTTTTTTTTTTTTTTTTTTTTTTTTTTTTTTTTTTTTTTTTTTTTACCTATAGGCAGCGGCCTAGCCCTGCTGCCCAAATCCCATTGGTTTAATTTCCTTTTTTTTTTTTTTTTTTTTTTTTTTAACTATAGGCAGCGGCCTAGTCCTGCTGCCCAAACCCCATTGGTTTAATTTCCTGTTTTTTTTTTTTTTTTTTTTTTTTTTTTTTTTTTACCTATACGCAGCGGCCTAGTCCTGCTGCCCAAACCCCATTGGTTTAATTTCCAGTTTTTTATTTTATTTAATTTTATTTATTATTTTTTTTTTATACTTATAGGCAGCGGTCTAGTCCTGCTTCCCAAACCCCATTGGTTTAATTTCCTGTTTTTTTATTTTTTATTTTTTTTTATTTTCTTTTTTTCTTTTAACTATAGAAAGCGGCCTAGTCCTGCTGCCCAAACCCCATTGGTTTAATTTCCTGTTTTTTTTTTTTTTTATTTTTTATTTTTTTTTTTTTTTATACTTATAGGCAGCGGCCTAGCCCTGCTGCCCAAACCCAATTGGTATAATTTCCTGTTTTTTTTTTTTTTTTTTTTTTTTTTTTTTTTTTTTTTTTTTTTTCTTACCTATAGGCAGCGGCCTACTCCTGCTGCCCAAACCCCATTGGTTTAATTTCCTTTTTTTTTATTTTTTTATTTTTACTTATAGGCAGCGGCCTAGTCCTGCTGCCCAAACCCCATTGGTTTTATTTCCTGTTTTTTTTTTTTTTTTTTTTTTTTTTTTTTTTTTTTTTTTTTTTTTTTTTTTTTTTTTTTTTACCTATATGCAACGGCCTGGTCCTGCTGCCCAAACCACATTGGTTTAATTTCCTTTTTTTTTTTTTTTTTTTACCTATAGGAAGCGGCCTAGTCCTGCTGCCCAAACCCCATTGGTTTAATTTCCTGTTTTTTTTTTATTTTTTTATTTTAACTATAGGCAGCGGCCTAGTCCTGCTGCCCAAACCCCATTGGTTTATTTTCATGTTTTTTTTTTTTTTTTTTTTTTTTTTTTTTT
>CM075773.1:15376789-15381789 GCA_037974665.1 Ehretia macrophylla
AAACCCCATTGGTTTAATTTCCTTTTTTTTTTTTTTTTTACTGATAGGCAGCGCCCTAGTCCTGCTGCCCAAACCCCATTGGTTTAATTTCCTGTTTTTTTTTTTATTTTTATTTTTTATTTTTATTTTTTTTACCTATATGCAACGGCCTGGTCCTGCTGCCCAAACCACATTGGTTTAATTTCCTTTTTTTTTTTTTTTTTTACCTATAGGCAGCGGCCTAGTCCTGCTGTCCAAACCCCATTGGTTTAATTTCCTGTTTTTTTTTTTATTTATTTTAACTATAGGCAGCGGCCTAGTCCTGCTGCCCAAACACCATTGCTTTAATTTCATGTTTTTTTTTTTTTTTTTTTTTTTTTTTTTTTTTTTTTTTTTTTTTTTTTTTTTTCCCTATACGCAACGACCTAGTCCTGCTGCACAAACCCCATTGGTTTAATTTCCTTTTTTTTTTTTTTAACTTATAGGCAGCGGCCTAGCCCTGCTGCCCAAACCCAATTGGTTTAATTTCCTGTTTTTTTTTTTTATTACCTATATGCAGCGGCCTAGTCCTGCTGCCCAAACCCCATTGGTTTAATTTCTTTTTTTTTTTTTTTTTTTTTTTTTTTTTTACCTATAGGCAGCGGCCTAGTCCTGCTGCCCAAACCCAATTGGTTTAATTTCCTGTTTTTTTTTTTTTATTACCTATATGCAGCGGCCTAGTCCTGCTGCCCAAACCCCATTGGTTTAATTTCTTTTTTTTTTTTTTTTTTTTTTTTTTTTTTTTTTTTTTTTACCTATAGGCAGCCGCCTAGTCCTGCTGCCCAAACCACATTGGTTTTTTTTTTTTTTTTTTTTTTTTTTTTTTTTTTTTTTTTTTTTTTTACCTATAGGCAGCGGCCTAGCCCTGCTGCCCAAACCCCATTGGTTTAATTTCCTGTTTTTTTTTTTTAACTTATAGGCAGCGGCCTAGCCCTGCTGCCCAAACCCAATTGGTTTAATTTCCTGTTTTTTTTTTTTTTTTTTTATTACCTATATGCAGCGGCCTAGTCCTGCTGCCCAAACCCCATTGGTTTAATTTCTTTATTTTTTATTTTTATTTTTTTACTTATAGGCAGCGGCCTAGTCCTGCTTCCCAAACCCAATTGGTTTTATTTCCTAATTTTTTTTTTTTTTTTTTTTTACCTATAGGCAGCGGCCTAGTCCTGCTGCCCAAACCCCATTGGTTTAATTTCTTTTTTTTTTTTTTTTTTTTTTTTTTTTTTTTTTTTTTTTTTTACCTATAGGCAGCGGCCTAGTCCTGCTGCCAAACCCCATTGGTTTAATTTATTTATTTTATTTATTTTTTTTTTACCTATACGCAGCGGCCTAGTCCTGCTGCCCAAACCCCATTGGTTTAATTTCCAGTTTTTTTTTTTTTTTTTACCTATATGCAACGGCCTGGTCCTGCTGCCCAAACCACACTGGTTTATTTTCCTTTTTTTTATTTTTTTATTTTACCTATAGGCAGCGGCCTAGTCCTGCTGCCCAAACCCCATTGGTTTAATTTCATTTTTTTTTTTTTTTTACTTATAGGCAGCGGCCTAGTCCTGCTGCCCAAATCCCATTGGTTTAATTTCCTTTTTTTTTTTTTTTTTTTTTTTTTTTTTTTTTTTACCTATAGGCAGCAGCCTTGTCCTGCTGCCCAAACCCCATTGGTTTAATTTCCTTTTTTTTTTTTTTTTTTTTTTTATCTATAGGCAGCGGCCTAGTCCTGCTGCCCAAACCCCATTGGTTTTATTTCCTGGTTTTTTTTTTTTTTTTACTTATAGGCAGCGGCTTAGTCCTGCTGCCCAAAACCCATTGGTTTAATTTCCTCTTCTTTTTTTTTTTTTTTTTTTTTTTTTTTTTTTTTTTTTTTTTTTTTTTACCTATAGGCAGCGGCCTTGTCCTGCTGCCCAAACCCCCTTTGGATTAATTTCCTTTTTTTTTTTTTTTTTTTTTTTAACCTATAGGCAGCGGCCTAGTCCTACTGCGCAAACCCCATTGGTTTAATTTCCTGTTTTTTTTCTTTTTTTTTTTTTTTTTTTTTTTTTTTTTTTTTTTTTTTTTTTTTTTTTTTACCTATAGGCAGCGGCCTAGTCCTGCTGCCCAAACCCCATTGGTTTAATTTCCTGTTTTTTTTTTTTTTTTTTTTTTTTTTTTTTTTTTTTTTTTTTTTTTTTTTACCTATAGGCAGCGGCCTACTCTGCTGCCCAAACCCCATTGGTTTAATTTCCTTTTTTTTTATATTTTTTTTTATTTTTTTATTTATTTTTTATTTTTACTTATAGGCAGCGGCCTAGTCCTGCTGCCCAAACCCCATTGGTTTAATTACCTGTTTTTTTTTTTTTTTTTTTTTTTTTTTTTTTTTTTTTTTTTACCTATAGGCAGCGGCCTAGTCCTGCTGCCCAAACCCCATTGGTTTAATTTCCTGTTTTTTTTTTTTATTTCTTTTAACTATAGGCAGCGGCCTAGTCCTGCCCCAAACCCCATTGGTTTAATTTCATGTTTTTTTTTTTTTTTTTTTTTTTTTTTTTTTTTTTTTTTTTTTTTTTTTTTTTTACCTATAGGCAGCGGCCTAGTCCTGCTGCCCAAACCCCATTGGTTTAATTTCCTGTTTTTTTTTTTTTTTTTTTTTTTTTTTTTTTTTTTTTTTTTTTTTTTTACCTATAGGCAGCGGCCTACTCCTGCTGCCCAAACCCCATTGGTTTAATTTCCTTTTTTTTATATTTTTTTTATTTTTTTATTTATTTTTTATTTTTACTTATAGGCAGCGGCCTAGTCCTGCTGCCCAAACCCCATTGGTTTAATTACCTGTTTTTTTTTTTTTTTTTTTTTTTTTTTTTTTTTTTTTTTTTTTTTTTTTTTTACTTATAGGCAGCGGCCTAGTCCTGCTGCCCAAACCCCATTGGTTTAATTTCCTGTTTTTTTTTTTTTTTTTTTTTTTTTTTTTTTTTTTTTTTTTTTTTTTCTTTTACCCATAGGCAGCGGGCTAGTCCTGCTGCCCAAACACCATTGGGGTAATTTCCTTTTTTTTTTTTTTTTTTTTTTTTTTTTTTTTTTTACCTATAGGCAGCGGCCTACTCCTGCTGCCCAAACCCCATTGGTTTTTTTTTTTTTTTTTTTAACTTATAGGCAGCGGCCTAGTCCTGCTGCCCAAACCCCATTGGTTTAATTTACTTTTTTTTTTTTTTTTTTACTTGTAGGCAGCAGCCTAGTCCTGCTGCCCAAACCCCATTGGATTAATTTCCTGTTTTTTTTTTTTTTTTTTTTTTTTTTTTTTTTTTTTTTTTTTTTTTTTTTTTTTTTTTTTTTTTTACTTATAGGCAGCGGCCTAGTCCTGCTGCCCAAACCCATTGGTTTAATTTCCTGTTTTTTTTTTTTTTTTTACTTATAGGCAGCGGCCTAGCCCTGCTGCCCAAACCCCATTGGTTTAATTTCCTTGTTTTTTTTTTTTTTTTTTTTTTTTTTTTTTTTTTTTTTTTTACTTATAGGCAGCGGCCTAGTCCTGCTTCCCAAACCCGATTGGTTTAATTTCCTGTTTTTTTTTTTATTTTTTTTTTAACTATAGGCAGCGGCCTAGTCCTGCTGCCCAAACCCCATTGGTTTAATTTCTGTTTTTTTTTTTTTTTTTTACCTATAGGCAGCGGCCTAGTCCTGCTGCCCAAACCCCATTGGTTTAATTTCTTTCTTTTTTTTTTTTTTTTTTTTTACCTATAGGCAGCGGCCTAGTCCTGCTGCCCAAACCCCATTGGTTTAATTTCCTATTTTTTTTTTAACTTATAGGCAGCGGCCTAGCCCTGCTGCCCAAACCCAATTGGTTTAATTTCCTGTTTTTTTTTTTTTTTTTTTTTTTTTATTACCTATATGCAGCGGCCTAGTCCTGCTGCCCAAACCCCATTTGTTTAATTTCTTTTTTTTATTTTTTTTTAATTTTTTTTTTTTTTTTACTTATAGGCAGCGGCCTAGTCCTACTTCCCAAACCCCATTGGTTTAATTTCCTATTTTTTTTTTTTTTTAATTACCTATATGCAGCGGCCTAGTCCTGCTGCCCAAACCCCATTGGTTTAATTTCTTTTTTTTTTTATTTTTTTTTTATTTTTTTTATTTTTACTTATAGGCAGCGGCCTAGTCCTGCTTCCCAAACCCCATTGGTTTAATTTCCTGTTTTTTTTTTTTTTTTTTTTTACCTATAGGCAGCGGCCTAGTCCTGCTGCCCAAACCCCATTGGTTTAATTTCTTTTTTTTTTTTTTTTTTTTTTTTTTTTTTTTTTTTTTTTTTACCTATAGGCAGCGGCCTAGTCCTGCTGCCCAAACCCCATTGGTTTAATTTCCTTTTTTTTTTTTTTTTTTTTTTACTTATAGGCAGCGGCCTAGTCCTGCTGCCCAAACCCCGTTGGTTTAATTTCCTATTTTTTTTTTTTTTTTTTTTTTTTTTTTTTTTTTTTTTTTACCTATATGCAACGGCCTGGTCCTGCTGCCCAAACCACATTGGTTTAATTTCCTTTTTTTTTTTTTTCTTACCTATAGGCAGCGGCCTAGTCCTGCTGCCCAAACCCCATTGGTTTAATTTCCTGTTTTTTTTTTATTTTTTATTTTAACTATAGGCAGCGGCCTAGTCCTGCTGCCCAAACCCCATTGGTTTAATTTCATGTTTTTTTTTTTTTTTTTTTTTTTTTTTTTTTTTTTTTTTTTTTTTTTTTTTACCTATAGGCAGCGGCCTAGTCCTGCTACCCAAACCCCATTGGTTTAATTTCCTTTTTTTTTTTTTTTTTTTTTTTTTTTTTAACTTATAGGCAGCGGCCTAGCCCTGCTGCCCAAACCCAATTGGTTTAATTTCCTGTTTTGTTTTGTTTTTTTTTTTTTTATTACCTATATGCAGCGGCCTACTCCTGGTGCCCAAACCCCATTTGTTTAATTTTCTTTTTTTTTTTGTGTTTTTTTTTTTTTTACTTATAGGCAGCGGCCTAGTCCTGCTTTCCAAACCCCATTGGTTTAATTTC
>CM075773.1:15386789-15391789 GCA_037974665.1 Ehretia macrophylla
TAGGCAGCGGCCTAGTCCTGCTGCCCAAACCCCATTGGTTTAATTTCATGTTTTTTCTTTTTTTTTTATTTTTTTTTTTTTTACTTATTTGCAGCGGCCTAGTCCTGCTACCCAAACACCATTGGTTTAATTTCCTTTTTTTTTTTTTTTTTTTTTTTTTTTTTTTTTTTTTTTTTACCTATAGGCAGCGGCCTAGTCCTGCTGCCCAAACCCCATTGGTTTAATTTCCTGTTTTTTTTTTTTTAACTTATAGGCAGCGGCCTAGCCCTGCTGCCCAAACCCAATTGGTTTAATTTCCTGTTTTGCTTTTTTTTTTTTTTTTTTATTACCTATATGCAGCGGCCTAGTCCTGCTGCCCAAACCCCATTGGTTTAATTTCCTTTTTTTTTTTTTTTTTTTTTTTTTTTTTTTTTTTTTAAAACTATAGGCAGCGGCCTAGTCCTGCTGCCCAAACCCCATTGGTTTAATTTCTTTTTTTTTTTTTTTTTTTTTTTACTTATAGGCAGCGGCCTAGTCCTGCTGCCCAAATCGCATTGGTTTAATTTCCTATTTTTTTTTTTTTTTTTTACCTATATGCAACGGCCTGGTCCTGCTGCCCAAACCACATTGGTTTAATTTCCTTTTTTTTTTTTTTTTTTTTTACCTATAGGCAGCGGCCTAGTCCTGCTGCCCAAACCCCATTGGTTTAATTTCCTTTTTTTTTTTTTTTTTTTTTACTTATAGGCAGCGGCCTAGTCCTGCAGCCCAACCCCAATTGTTTTATTTTCTTGTTTTTTTTTTTTTTTTTTTATTTTTTTTATTTTTTTTATTACCTATAGGCAGCGGCCTAGTCCTGCTGCCCAACCCACATTGGTTTAATTTCCTTTTTTTTTTTTTTTTTTAACTATAGGCAGCGGCCTAGTCATGCTGCCCAAACCCCATTGGTTTAATTTCCTGTTTTTTTTTTTTTTTTTTTTTTTTTTTTTTACCTATACGCAGCGGCCTAGTCCTGCTGCCCAAACCCAATTGGTTTAATTTCCAGTTTTTTATTTTATTTAATTTTTTTTTTTTTTTTTATACTTATAGGCAACGGTCTAGTCCTGCTTCCCAAACCCCATTGGTTTAATTTCCTGTTTTTTTTTTATTTTTTTATTTTATTTTTTATTTTTTCTTTTAACTATAGAAAGCGGCCTAGTCCTGCTGCCCAAACCCCATTGGTATAATTTCCTTTTTTTTTTTTTTTTTTTTTTTTTCTTACCTATAGGCAGCGGCCTACTCCTGCTGCCCAAACCCCATTGGTTTAATTTCATTTTTTTTATTTTTATTTTTTTACTTATAGGCAGCGGCCTAGTCCTGCTGCCCAAACCCCATTGGTTTAATTTCCTGTCTTTTTTTTTTTTTTTTTTTTTTTTTTTTTTTTTTTTTTTTTTTTTTTTTTTTTTTTACCTATATGCAACGGCCTGGTCCTGCTGCCCAAACCACATTGGTTTAATTTCCTTTTTTTTTTTTTTTTTTTTTTACCTATAGGCAGCGGCCTAGTCCTGCTGCCCAAACCCCATTGGTTTAATTTCCTGTTTTTTATTTTCATTTTTATTTTAACTATAGGCAGCGGCCTAGTCCTGCTGCCCAAACCCCAATGGTTTAATTTCCTTTTTTTTTTTTTTTTTTTTTTTTTTTTTTTTACCTATAGGCAGCGGCCTAGTCCTGCTGCCCAAACCCCATTGGTTTAATTTCCTGTTTTTTTTTTTTTTTTTTTTTTTTTTTTTTTTTTTTTTTTTACCTATAGGCAGCGGCCTAGTCCTGCTGCCCAAACCCCATTGGTTTAATTTCCTTTTTTTTTTTAACTTATAGGCAGCGGCCTAGCCCTGCTGCCCAAACCCAATTGGTTTAATTTCCTTTTTTTTTTTTTTTTTATTACCTATATGCAGCGGCCTAGTCCTGCTGCCCAAACCCCATTGGTTTAATTTCTTTTTTTTTTTTTTTATTTTTTATTTTTATTTTTTTTTACTTATAGGCAGCGGCCTAGTCCTGCTTCCCAAACCCCATTGGTTTAATTTCCTATTTTTTTTTTTTTTTTTTACCTATAGGCAGCGGCCTAGTCCTGCTGCCCAAACCCCATTGGTTTAATTTCTTTTTTTTTTTTTTTTTTTTTTTTTTTTTTTTTTTTTTTACCTATAGGCAGCGGCCTAGTCCTGCTGCCCAAACCCCATTGGTTTAATTTCCTGTTTTTTTTTTAACTTATAGGCAGCGGCCTAGCCCTGCTGCCCAAACCCAATTGGTTTAATTTCCTGTTTTTTTTTTTTTTTTTTTTTTTTATTACCTATATGCAGCGGCCTAGTCCTGCTGCCCAAACCCCATTGGTTTAATTTCTTTTTTTTTATTTTTTATTTTTATTTTTATTTTTTTTTACTTATAGGCAGCGGCCTAGTCCTACTTCCCAAACCCCATTGGTTTAATTTCCTTTTTTTTTTTTTTTTTTTTTTTACCTATAGGCAGCGGCCTAGTCCTGCTGCCCAAACCCCATTGGTTTAATTTCTTTTTTTTTTTTTTTTTTTTTTTTTCTTATACCTATAGGCAGCGGCCTAGTCCTGCTGCCCAAACCCCATTGGTTTAATTTCTTTTTTTTTTTTTTTTTTTTTTTTTTTTTCTACCTATAGGCAGCGGCCTAGTCCTGCTGCCCAAACCCCATTGGTTTAATTTCTTTTTTTTTTTTTTTTTTTTTTTTTTTTTTTACCTATAGGCAGCGGCCTAGTCCTGCTGGCCAAACCCCATTGGTTTAATTTCTTTTTTTTTTTTTTTTTTTTTTTTTTTTTTTTTTTTTTACCTATAGGCAGCGGCCTAGTCCTGCTGCCCAAATCCCATTGGTTTAATTTCTTTTTTTTTTTTTTTTTTCCTTATAGGCAGCGGTCTAGTCTTGCTTCCCAAACCCCATTGGTTTAATTTCCTGTTTTTTTTTTTTTTTTTTTTTTTTTTACCTATAGGCAGCGGCCTAGTCCTGCTGCCCAAACCCCATTGGTTTAATTTCCTTTTTTTTTTTTTTTTTTTTTACTTATAGGCAGCGGCCTAGTCCTGCTGCCCAAACCCCATTGGTTTAATTTCCTGTTTTTTTTTTTTTTTTTTTTTTTTTTTTTTTTTTTTTTTTTTTTACCTATATGCAACGGCCTGGTCCTGCTGCCCAAACCACATTGGTTTAATTTCCTTTTTTTTTTTTTACCTATAGGCAGCGGCCTAGTCCTGCTGCCCAAGCCCCATTGGTTTAATTTCCTGTTTTTTTTATTTTATTTTATTTTAACTATAGGCAGCGGCCTAGTCCTGCTGCCCAAACCCCATTGGTTTAATTTCATGTTTTTTTTTTTTTTTTTTTTTATTTTTATTTTTTTTTTATTTTTTTTTTTTTTTTAACCTATAGGCAGCGGCCTAGTCCTGCTGCCCAAACCCCATTGGTTTAATTTCCTGTTTTTTTTTTTTTTTTTTTTTTTTTTTTTTTTTTTTTTTTTTTTTTTTTTTTTTTTTTACCTATATGCACCGGCCTGGTCCTGCTGCCCAAACCACATTGGTTTAATTTCCTTTTTTTTTTTTTTTTTTTTTACCTATAGGCAGCGGCCTAGTCCTGCTGCCCAAACCCCATTGGTTTAATTTCCTTTTTTTTTTTTTTTTTTTACCTATAGGCAGCGGCCTAGTCCTGCTGCCCAAACCCCATTGGTTTAATTTCCTGTTTTTTTTATTTTTTTTTATTTTAACTATAGGCAGCGGCCTAGTCCTGCTTCCCAAACCCCATTGGTTTAATTTCCTGTTTTTTTTTTTTTTTTTTTTTTTTTTTTTTTTTTTATTTTTATTTTTTTTACCTATAGGCAGCGGCCTAGTCCTGCTGCCCAAACCCCATTGGTTTAATTTCCTTTTTTTTTTTTTTTTTTTACTTATAGGCAGCGGCTTAGTCCTGCTGCCCATACCCCATTGGTTTAATTTCCTTTTTATTTTATTTTATTTTATTTTAACTATAGGCAGCGGCCTAGTCCTGCTGCCCAAACCCCATTGGTTTAATTTCATGTTTTTTTTTTCTTTCTTTTTTTTTTTTTTTTTTTTTTTTTTTTTTTTTTTTTTATGTATAGGCAGCGGCCTAGTCCTGCTGCCCAAACCCCAATAGTTTAATTTCCTGTTTTTTTTTTTTTTTTTTTTTTTTTTTTTTTTTTTTTTTTTTTTTTTTTTTTTTTTAACCTATAGGCAGCGGCCTAGTCCTGCTGCCCAAACCCCATTTGTTTAATTTCCTGTTTTTTTTTTTAACTTATAGGCAGCGGCCTAGCCCTGCTGCCCAAACCCAATTGGTTTAATTTCCTGTTTTTTTTTTTATTACCTATAGGTAGCGGCCTAGTCCTGCTGCCCAAACCCCATTGGTTTAATTTCCTTTTTTTTTTTTTTTTTTTTTTTTACCTATAGGCAGCGGCCTAGTCCTGCTGCCCAAACCCCATTGATTTAATTTTATTTTTTTTTTTTTTTTTTTTTTTTACCTATAGGCAGCGGCCTAGTTCTGCTGCCCAAACCCCATTGGTTTAATTTTTTTTTTTTTTTTTTTTTTTTTTTTTTTTTTTTTCCTTATAGGCAGCGGTCTAGTCCTGCTTCCTAAACCCCATTGGTTTAATTTCCTGTTTTTTATTTTTGTTTTTTTTTTATTTTTTTTACCTATAGGCAGCGGCCTAGTCCTGTTGCCCAAACCCCATTGGTTTAATTTCCTGTTTTTTTTTTTAACTTATAGGCAGCGGCCTAGCCCTGCTGCCCAAACCCAATTGGTTTAATTTCCTGTTTTTTTTTTTTTTTTTTTTTTTTTTTTTTTTTTTTATTACCTATATGCAGCGGCCTAGTCCTGCTGCCCAAACCCCATTGGTTTAATTTCTTTTTTTTATTTTTATTTTTTTATTTTTATTTTTTTTTACTTATAGGCAGCGGCCTAGTCCTACTTCCCAAACCCCATTGGTTTAATTTCCTTTTTTTTTTTTTTTTTTTTTTTTACCTATAGGCAGCGGCCT
>CM075773.1:15396789-15401789 GCA_037974665.1 Ehretia macrophylla
TACCTATATGCAGCGGCCTAGTCCTGCTGCCCAAACCCCATTGGTTTAATTTCTTTTTTTTTTTTTTTTTTTTTTTTTTACCTATAGGCAGCGGCCTAGTCCTGCTGCCCAAACCCCATTGATTTAATTTTTTTTTTTTTTTTTTTTTTTTTTTTTTTTTACCTATAGGCAGCGGCCTAGTTCTGCTGCCCAAACCCCATTGGTTTAATTTCTTTTTTTTTTTTTTTTTTTTTTTTTTTTTTTTTTTTTTTTTTTTTTTTTTTTTTTTTCCTTATAGGCAGCGGTCTAGTCCTGCTTCCTAAACCCCATTGGTTGAATTTCCTGTTTTTTTTTTTTTTTTTTTTTTTTTTTTTTACCTATAGGCAGCGGCCTAGTCCTGCTGCCCAAACCCCATTGGTTTAATTTCCTGTTTTTTTTTTTTAACTTATAGGCAGCGGCCTAGCCCTGCTGCCCAAACCCAATTGGTTTAATTTCCTGTTTTTTTTTTTTTTTTTTTTTTTTTTTTTTTTTTTTATTACCTATATGCAGCGGCCTAGTCCTGCTGCCCAAACCCCATTGGTTTAATTTCTTTTTTTTATTTTTTTTTTTATTTTTATTTTTTTTTACTTATAGGCAGCGGCCTAGTCCTACTTCCCAAACCCCATTGGTTTAATTTCCTTTTTTTTTTTTTTTTTTTTTTTTTTACCTATAGGCAGCGGCCTAGTCCTGCTGCCCAAACCCCATTGGTTTAATTTCTTTTTTTTTTTTTTTTTTTTTTTTTTCTTTTACCTATAGGAAGCGGCCTAGTCCTGCTGCCCAAACCCCATTGGTTTAATTTCTTTTTTTTTTTTTTTTTTTTTTTTTTTTTTTTTTCCTTATAGGCAGCGGTCTAGTCCTGCTTCCCAAACCCCATTGGTTTAATTTCCTGTTTTTTTTCTTTTCTTTTTTTTTTTTTTTTTTTTTTTTTTTTTTTTTTTTACCTATAGGCAGCGGCCTAGTCCTGCTGCCCAAACCCCATTGGTTTAATTTCATGTTTTTTTTTTTTTTTTTTTTTTTTTTTTTTTTTTTTACTTATATGCAGCGGCCTAGTCCTGCTGCCCAAACCCCATTGGTTTAATTTCCTGTTTTTTTTTTTTTTTTTTTTTTTTTTTTTTTTTTTTTTACCTATATGCAACGGCCTGGTCCTGCTGCCCAAACCACATTGGTTTAATTTCCTTTTTTTTTTTTTTTTACCTATAGGCAGCGGCCTAGTCCTGCTGCCCAAACCCCATTGGTTTAATTTCCTGTTTTTTTAATTTTTTTTATTTTAACTATAGGCAGCGGCCTAGTCCTGCTTCCCAAACCCCATTGGTTTAATTTCCTGTTTTTTTTTTTTTTTTTTTTTTTTTTTTACCTAGAGGCAGCGGCCTAGTCCTGCTGCCCAAACCCAATTGGTTTAATTTCCTTTTTTTTTTTTTTTTTTTTACTTATAGGCAGCGGCCTAGTCCTGCTGCCCAAACCCCATTGGTTTAATTTCCTGTTTTTTTTTTTTTTTTTTTTTTTTTTTTTTTTTTTTTTTTTTACCTATATGCAACGACCTGGTCCTGCTGCCCAAACCACATTGGTTTAATTTCCTTTTTTTATTTTTTTTTTTACCTATAGGCAGCGGCCTAGTCCTGCTGCCCAAACCCCATTGGTTTAATTTCCTGTTTTTTTTTTATTTTTATTTTTTATTTTAACTATAGGCAGCGGCCTAGTCCTGCTGCCCAAACCCCATTGGTTTAATTTCATGTTTTTTTTTTTTTTTTTTTTTTTTTTTTTTTTTTTTTTTTTTTTTTTTTTTTAACCTTTACGCAGCGGCCTAGTCCTGCTGCCCAAACCCCATTGGTTTAATTTCCTATTTTTTTTTATTTTTTTTTATTTTACCTATAGGCAGCGGCCTAGTTCTGCTGTCCAAACCCCATTGGTTTAATTTCCTGTTTTTTTTTATTTTATTTTTTTTTTTTACCTATAGGCAGCGGCCTAGTCCTGCTGCCCAAACCCCATTGGTTTAATTTCCTGTTTTTTTTTTAACTTATAGACAGCGGCCTAGCCGTGCTGCCCAAACCCAATTGGTTTAATTTCGGGTTTTTTTTTTTTTTTAATTTTTTTTTTATTTTTTATTACCTATATGCAGCGGCCTAGTCCTGCTGCCCAAACCCCATTGGTTTAATTTCTTTTTTTTTTATTTTTTTTTATTTTTTTATTTTTTTACTTATAGGCAGCGGCCTAGTCCTGCTTCCCAAACCCCATTGGTTTAATTTCTTTTTTTTTTTTTTTTTTTTTTTTTTTTTTTTTTTTTTCTTTTAGGAAGTGGTCTAGTCCTGCTTCCCAAACCCCATTGGTTTAATTTTCTGTTTTTTTTTTTTTTTTTTTTTTTTTTTACCTATAGGCAGCTGCCTAGTCCTGCTGCCAAAACCCCATTGGTTTAATTTCCTTTTTTTTTTTACTTATAGGCAGCGGCCTAGTCCTGCTGCCCAAACCCCATTGGTTTAATTTCCTGTTTTTTTTTTTTTTTTTACCTATATGCAACGGCCTGGTCCTGCTGCCCAAACCACATTGGTTTAATTTCCTTTTTTTTTTTTTTTTTTACCTATAGGCAGCGGCCTAGTCCTGCTGCCCAAACCCTATTGGTTTAATTTCGTGTTTTTTTATTTTATTTTATTTTAACTATAGGCAGCGGCCTAGTCCTGCTGCCCAAACCCCATTGGTTTAATTTCATGTTTTTTTTTTTTTTTTTTTTTTTTTTTTTTTTTACCTATACGCAGCGGCCTAGTCCTGCTGCCCAAACGCCATTGGTTTAATTTCCTGTTTTTTTTTTTTTTTTTTTTTTTTTTTTTTTTTTTTTTTTTTTTTTTTTTTTTACCTATATGCAACGGCCTGGTCCTGCTGCCCAAACCACATTGGTTTAATTTCCTTTTTTTATTTTTTTACCTATAGGCAGCGGCCTAGTCCTGCTGCCCAAACCCCATTGGTTTAATTTCCTGTTTTTTTATTTTTATTTTTTTTTAACTATAGGCAGCGGCCTAGTCTTGCTTCCCAAACCACATTGGTTTAATTTCCTGTTTTTTTTTTTCTTTTTTTTTTCTTTTTGTTTTTTTTTTTTTTTTTTTTTTTTTTTTTTTTTTTTTTTACCTATAGGCACCGGCCTAGTCCTGCTGCCCAAACCCCATTGGTTTAATTTCCTTTTTTTTTTTTTTTTTTTTTTTTACTTATAGGCAGCGGCCTAGTCCTGCTGCCCACACCCCATTGGTTTAATTTCATGTTTTTTTTTTTTTTTTTTTTTTTTTTTTTTTTTTTTTTTTTTACCTATAGGCAGCGGCCTAGTCCTACTGCCCAAACCCCATTGGTTTAATTTCCTGTTTTTTTTTTTTTTTTTTTTTTTTTTTTTTTTTTTTTTTTTTTTTTTTTACCTATATGCAACGGCCTGGTCCTGCTGCCCAAACCACATTGGTTTAATTTCCTTTTTTTTTTTTTTTTACCTATAGGCAGCGGCCTAGTCCTGCTGCCCAAACCCCATTGGTTTAATTTCCTGTTTTTTTTTTTTTTTATTTTAACTATAGGCAGCGGCCTAGTCTTGCTTCCCAAACCCCATTGGTTTAATTTCATTTTTTTTTTTTTTTTTTTTTTTTTTTTTTTTTTTTTTTTTTTACCAATAGGCAGCGGCCTAGTCCTGCTGCCCAAACCCCATTGGTTTAATTTCCTGTTTTTTTTTTAACTTATAGGCAGCGGCCTAGCCCTGATGCCCAAACCCAATTGGTTTAATTTTATGTTTTTTTTTTTTTTTTTTTTTTTTTTATTACCTATATGAAGCGGCCTAGTCCTGCTGCCCAAACCCCATTGGTTTAATTTCTTTTTTATTTATTTTTTTTTTTATTTTTATTTTTTTTTACTTATAGGCAGCGGCCTAGTCCTGCTTCCCAAACCCCATTGGTTTAATTTCTTTTTTTTTTTTTTTTTTTTTTTTTTTAACTATAGGCAGCGGTCTAGTCCTACTGCCCAAACCCCATTGGTTTAATTTCTTTTTTTTTTTTTTTACTTATAGGCAGCTGCCTAGTCCTGCTGCCCAAATCGCATTGGTTTAATTTCCTGTTTTTTTTTTTTTTTTTTTTTTTTTTTTTTTTTTTTTTTTTAACTATAGGCAGCGGCCTAGTCTTGCTGTCCAAACCCCATTGGTTTAATTTCCTGTTTTTTTTTTTTTTTTTTTTTTTTTTTTTTTTTTTTTTTTTTTTTTTTACCTATAGGCAGAGGAATAGTCCTGCGGCCCAAACCCCATTGGTTTAATTTCCTATTTTTTTTTAACTTATAGGCAGCGGCCTAGTCCTGCTGCCCAAATCGCATTGGTTTAATTTCCTGTTTTTTTTTTTTTTTTTTTTTTTTTTTTTTTTTTTTTTTTTAACTATAGTCAGCGGCCTAGTCCTGCTGCCCAAACCCCATTGGTTTAATTTCCTGTTTTTTTTATTTTCTTTTTTTTTTTTTTTTTTTTTTTTTTAATTTTTTTTTTATTTTTTTATTTTTTACCTATAGGCAGCGGCCTAGTCCTGCTGCCCAAATCCCATTGGTTTAATTTCCTGTTTTTTTTTATTTTTTTTTATCTATAGGCAGCGGCCTAGTTCTGCTGCCCAAACCCCATTGGTTTAATTTCCTTTTTTTTTTTTTTTTTTTTTTTTAACTACAGGCAGCGGCCTAGTCCTGCTGCCCAAACCCCATTCCTTTAATTTCATGTTTTTTTTTTTTTTTTTTTTTTTTTTTTTAACTATAGGCAGCGGCCTAGTCCTGCTGCCCAAACCCCATTGGTTTAATTTCATGTTTTTTTTTTTTTTTTTTTTTTTTTTTTTTTTTTTTTTTTTTTTTTTTTTTTTACCTATAGGCAGCGGCCTACTCCTGCTGCCCAAACCCCATTGGTTTAATTTCCTGTTTTTATTTTTTTTTTATTTTTATTTTTTTACTTATAGGCAGCGGCATAGTCCTGCTGCCCAAATCCCATTGGGTTAATTACCTTT
>CM075773.1:15411789-15417045 GCA_037974665.1 Ehretia macrophylla
CTTGCTGCCCAAACCCCATTGGTTTAATTTCTTTTTTTTTTTTTTTTAAATATAGGCAGCGGCCTAGTCCTGCTGCCCAAATCGCATTGGTTTAATTTCCTGTTTTATTTTTATTTTTATTTTTTTTTTAACTATAGGCAGCGGCCTAGTCCAGCTGCCTAAACCCCATTGGTTTAATTTCCTTTTTTTTTTTTTTTTTTTTTTTTTTTTTTTTTTTTTTTTTACCTATAGGCAGCGGCCTACTCCTGCTGCCCAAACCCCATTGGTTTAATTTCCTGTTTTTTTTTTTTTTTTTTTTTTTTTTTTTTTTTTTTTTTTTTTTTTTTACTTATAGGCAGCGGCCTAGTCCTGCTGCCCAAATCCCATTGGTTTAATTAGGTGTTTTTTTTTTTTTTTTTTTTTTTTTTTTTTTTTTTTTTTTTTTTTTTTTACTTATAGGCAGCGGCCTAGTCCTGCTGCCCAAATCCCATTGGTTTAATTAGGTGTTTTTTTTTTTTTTTTTTTTTTTTTTTTTTTTTTTTTTTTTACTTATAGGCAGCGGCCTAGTCCTGCTGCCCAAACCCCATTGGTTTAATTTCCTGTTTTTTTTTTTTTTTTTTTTTTTTTTTTTTTTTTTTTTTTTTTTTTTTTTACCTATACGCAGCGGCCTAGTCCTGCTGCCCAAACCCCATTGGTTTAATTTCCAGTTTTTTTTTTTTTTTTTTTTTTTTTTTTTTTTTTTATACTTATAGGCAGCGGTCTAGTCCTGCTTCCCAAACCCCATTGGTTTAATTTCCTGTTTTTTTTTTTTTTTTTTTTTTCTTTTAACTATGGGCAGCGGCCTAGTCCTGCTGCCCAAACCCCATTGGTTTAATTTCCTTTTTTTTTTTTTTTTTTTTTTTTTTTTTTTTTTTTATACTTATAGGCAGCGTTCTAGCCCTGCTGCCCAAACCCCATTGGTATAATTTCCTGTTTTTTTTTTTTTTTTTTTTTTTTTTTTTTTTTTTTTTTTTTTTTTTTTTTTTTTTTTTTTTTTTTTTTTTTTTACCTATAGGCAGCGGCTACTCTTGCTGCCCAAACCCCATTGGTTTTTTTTTTTTTTTTTTTTTTTTTTTTACTTATAGGCAGCGGCATAGTCCTGCTGCCCAAACCCCATTGGTTTAATTTCCTTTTTTTTTTTTTTTTTTTTTTACTTATAGGCAGCAGCCTAGTCCTGCTGCCCAAACCCCATTGGATTTATTTCCATTTTTTTTTTTTTTTTTTTTTTTTTTTTTTTTTTTTTTTTATACTTATAGGCAGCGGCCTAGTCCTGCTGCCCAAACCCCATTGGTATAATTTCTTGTTTTTTTTTTTTTTTTTTTTTTTTTTTTTTTTTTTTTTTACCTATAGGCAGCGGCCTACTCCTGCTGCCCAAACCCCATTGGTTTTTTTTTTTTTTTTTTTTTTTTACTTATAGGCAGCGGCCTAGTCCAGCGCCCTATCCTGCTGCCCAAACCCCATTGGTTTTTTTTTTTTTTTTTTTTTTTTACTTATAGGCAGTGGGCTAGGCTTGCTGTCCAAACCCCATTGGTTTAAATTCCTCTGTTTTTTTTTTTTTTTTTTTTTTTTTTTTTTTTTTTTTTTTTTACCTATAGGCAGCGGCCTACTCCTGCTGCCCAAACCCCATTGGTTTTTTTTTTTTTTTTTTTTTTTTTACTTATAGGCAGCGGCCTAGTCCAGCGGCCTACTCCTGCTGCCCAAACCCCATTGGTTTTTTTTTTTTTTTTTTTTTTACTTATAGGCAGCGGCCTAGTCCTGCTGCCCAAACCCCATTGGTTTAATTTCCTGTGTTTTTTTTTTTTTTTTTTTTTTTTTTTTTTTTTTTTTTTTTTTTTTTTTTTTTTTTTACTTATAGGCAGCGGCCTAGTCCTGCTGCCCAAACCCCATTGGTTTAATTTCCTGTTTTTTTTTTTTTTTTTTTTATTTTTTAACCTATAGGCAGCGGCCTACTCCTGCTGCCCAAACGCCATTTTTTTTTTTTTTTTTTTTTTTTTTACTTATAGGCAGCGGCCTAGTCCTACTGCCCAAATCCCATTGGTTTAATTACGTGTTTTTTTTTTTTTTTTTTTTTTTTTTTTTTTTTTTTTTTTTTTTTTTTTACTTATAGGCAGCGGCCTAGTCATGCTGCCCAAACCCCATTGGTTTAATTACCTGTTTTTTTTTTTTTTTTTTTTTTTTTTTTTTTTTTTTTTTTTTTTTTTTTTTTTTTTTTTTACCTATACGCAGCGGCCTAGTCCTGCTGCCCAAACCCCATTGGTTTAATTTCCAGTTTTTTTTTTTTGTTTTTTTTTTTTTTTTTTTTTTTTTTTTTATACTTATAGGCAGCGGTCTAGTCCTGCTTCCCAAACCCCATTGGTTTAATTTCCTGTTTTTTTTTTTTTTTTTTTTTTTTTCTTTTAACTATAGGCAGCGGCCTAGTCCTGCTGCCCAAACCCCATTGGTTTAATTTCCTTTTTTTTTTTTTTTTTTTTTTTTTTTTTTTTTTTTATACTTATAGGCAGCGGCCTAGCCCTTCTGCCCAAACCCCATTGGTATAATTTCCTATTTTTTTTTTTTTTTTTTTTTTTTTTTTTTTTTTTTTTTTTTTTTTTTTACCTATAGGCAGCGGCCTACTCTTGCTGCCCAAACCCCATTGGTTTTTTTTTTTTTTTTTTTTTTTTTACTTATAGGCAGCGGCATAGTCCTGCTGCCCAAACCCCATTGGTTTAATTTCCTTTTTTTTTTTTTTTTTTACTTATTGGCAGCAGCCTAGTCCTGCTGCCCCAACCCCATTGGATTAATTTCCATTTTTTTTTTTTTTTTTTTTTTTTTTTTTTTTTATACTTATAGGCAGCGGCCTAGCCCTGCTGCCCAAACCCCATTGGTATAATTTCCTGTTTTTTTTTTTTTTTTTTTTTCTTACCTATAGGCAGCGGCCTACTCCTGCTGCCCAAACCCCATTGGTTTTTTTTTTTTTTTTTTTTTTTTTTTTTTTTTTTTTTTTTTTTAACTTATAGGCAGCGGCCTAGTTCTGCTGCCCAAACCCCATTGGTTTAATTTCCTGTTTTTTTTTTTTTTACTTATAGGCAGCGGCCTAGTCCTGCTTCTCAAACCCGATTGGTTTAATTTCGTGTTTTTTTTTTTTTTTTTTTTTTTTACCTATAGCCAGCGGCCTAGTTCTGCTGCCCAAACCCCATTGGTTTAATTTCCTTTTTTTTTTTTTTTTTATACTTATAGGCAGCGGCCTAGTCCTGCTGCCCAAATCCCATTGGTTTAATTTCCTGTTTTTTTTTTTTTTTTTTTTTTTTTTTTTTTTTTTTTTTTTTTTTTTTTTTTTTTTTTTTTTACTTATAGGCAGCGGCCTAGTCCTGCTGCCCAAACCCCATTGGTTTAATTTCCTATTTTTTATTTTATTTTTTATTTATTTTTATTTTTACTTATAGCAGCGGCCTAGTCCTACTGCCCAAACCCCATTGGTTTAATTTCCTTTTTTTTTTTTTTTTTTTTTTTTTTTTTTTTTTTACCTATATGCAGCGGCCTACTCCTCCTGCCCAACCCCCTTTGTTTTATTTTCTTTTTTTTTTTTTTTTTTTTTTTTTTTTACTTTTAGGCAGCGGCCTAGTCCTGCTGCCCAAACCCCATTGGTTTAATTTCATGTTTTTTTTTTTTTTTTTTTTTTTTTTTTTTTTTTTTTTTTTTTTTCTTATAGGCAGTGGCCTAGCCCTGCTGCCCAAACCCCATTTGGTTTAATTTCCTCTTTTTTTTTTTTTTTTTTTTTTTTTTTTTTTTTAACTTATATGCAGCGGCCTAGTCCTGCTGCCCAAACCCCATTGGTTTAATTTCCTGTTCTTTTTTTAACTTATAGGCAGCGGCCTAGTCCTGCTGCCCAAACCCCATTGGTTTAATTTCCTTTTTTTTTTTTTTTAACTTATAGGCAGCAGCCTAGTCCTGCTGCCCAAACCCCATTGGATTAATTTCCTGTTTTTTTTTTTTTTTTTTTTTTTTTTTTTTTTTTTTTTTTTTTTTTACTTATAGGCAGCGGCCTAGTCCTGCTGCCCAAACCCCATTGGTTTAGTTTCCTTTTTTTTTTTTTTTTTACTTATAGGCAGCAGCCTAGTTCTGCTGCCTAAACCCCATTGGATTAATTTCCTGTTTTTTTTTTTTTTTTTTTTTTTTTTTTTTTTTTACTTATTGGCTGCGGCCTTGCCCCGCTGCCCCAACCCCCTTGGTTTTATTTCCTGTTTTTTTTTTTTTTTTTTTTTTTTTTCTTTTTTTTTTTTTTTAACTTATCGGCAGCGGCCTAGCCCTGCTGCCAAAACACTATTGGTTTAATTTCTTGTTTTTTTTTTTTTTTTTTTTTTTTTTTTTTTTTTTTTTTTTTTTTTTTTTTTTTACCTATACGCAGCGGCCTAGTCCTGCTGCCCAAACACCATTGGTTTAATTTCAGTTTTTTTTTTTTTTTTTTTTTTTTTTTTTTTTTTTTTTTTTTACCTATAGGCAGCGGCCTAGTCCTGCTGCCCAAACCCCATTGGTTTAATTTCCTGTTTTTTTTTTTTTTTTTTTTTTTTTTTTTTTTTTTTTTTTTTTTACTTATAGGCAGCGGCCTAGCCCTGCTGCCCAAACCCCATTGGTTTAATTTCCTGTTTTTTTTTTTTTTTTTTTTTTTTTTTTTTTTTTTTTTTTACCTATACGCAGCGGCCTAGTCCTGCTGCCCAAACCCCATTGGTTTAATTTCAGTTTTTTTTTTTTTTTTTTCTTTTAACTATAGGCAGCGGCCTAGTCCTGCTGCCCAAACCCCATTGGTTTAATTTCCTGTTTTTTTTTTTTTTTTTTTTTTTTTTTTTTTTTTACCTATACGCAGCGGCCTAGTCCTGCTGCCCAAACACCATTGGTTTAATTTCAATTTTTTTTTTTTTTTTTTTTTTTTTTTTTTTTTACCTATAGGCAGCGGCCTAGTCCTGCTGCCCAAACCCCATTGGTTTAATTTCCTGTTTTTTTTTTTTTTTTTTTTTTTTTTTTTTTTTTTTTTTTTTTTTTATACTTATAGGCAGCGGCCTAGCCCTGCTGCCCAAACCCCATTGGTATAATTTCCTGTTTTTTTTTTTTTTTTTTTTTTTTTTTTTTTTTTTTTTTTTTTTACCTATAGGCAGCGGCCTACTCTTGCTGCCCAAACCCCATTGGTTTTTTTTTTTTTTTTTTTTTTTTTTACTTATAGGCAGCGGCCTAGTCCTGCTACCCAAACCCCATTGGTTTAATTTC
>CM075773.1:15422145-15424645 GCA_037974665.1 Ehretia macrophylla
CGGCCTACACCTGCTGCCCAGTCCACATTGGATTAATTTCCTTCTTTTTTTCTTTTTTTTTTTTTTTTTTTTTTACCTATAGGCAGCGGCCTAGACCTGCTGCCCAGTCCCCATTGGATTAATTTCCTACTTTTTTTCTTTTTTTTTTTTTTTTTTTTTTACCTATAGGCAGCGGCCTAGACCTGCTGCCCAGTCCCCATTGGATTAATTTCCTTCTTTTTTTTTTTTTTTTTTTTTTTTTTTTTTTTTTTTTTTTTTTTACCTATAGGTAGCGGCCTAGACATGCTGCCCAGTCCCCATTGGATTAATTTCCTTCTTTTTTTTTTTTTTTTTTTTTTTTTTTTTTTTTTTTACCTATAGGCAGCGGCCTAGACTTGCTGCCCAGTCCCCATTGGATTAATTTCCTACTTTTTTTTTATTTTTTATTTATTTTTTTTATTTTTTTACCTATAGGCAGCGGCCTAGACTGCTGCCCAGTCCCCATTGGATTAATTTCCTTCTTTTTTTTTTTTTTTTTTTTTTTTTTTTTTTTTTTTTTTTTTTTTTTTTTTTACCTATAGGCAGCGGCCTAGTCCTGCTGCCCATTACCCGTTGGACTAGTTTCCTTCTTTTTTCCTTTTTTTTTTTTTTTACCTATAGGCAGCGGCCTAGTCCTGCTGCCCAGTCCCCATTGGACAAATTTCCTAATTTTTTTCCTTTTTTTTTTTTTTTTTTTTTTTTTTTTAACCTATAGGCAGCGGCCTAGACATGCTGCCCAGTCCCCATTGGATTAATTTCCTTCTTTTTTTTTTTTTTTTTTTTTTTTTTTTTTTTTTTTTTTTTTTTTTTTTTTTTTTACCTATAGGCAGCGGCCTAGACCTGCTGCCCAGTCCCCATTGGATTAATTTCCTTCTTTTTTTTTTTTTTTTTTTTTTACCTATAGGCAGCGGCCTAGACTTGCTGCCCAGTCCCCATGGGATTAATTTCCTTCATATTTTTTTTTTTATTTTACCTATAGGCAGCGGCCTAGACATGCTGCCCAGTCCCCATTGGATTAATTTCCTTTTTTTTTTTTTTTTTTTTTTTTTTTTTTTTTTTTTTTTTTTTTTTTTTACCTATAGGCAGCGGCCTAGACCTGCTGCCCAGTCCCCATTGGATTAATTTCCTTCTTTTTTTTTTTTTTTTTTTTTTTTTTTTTTTTATCTATAGGCAGCGGCCTAGACTTGCTGCCCAGTCCCCATTGGATTAATTTCCTTCATTTTTTTTTATTTTTTTTTTTTATTTTTTTTTTTATTTTTTTTTTTTACCTATAGGCAGCGGCCTAGACATGCTGCCCAGTCCCCATTGGATTAATTTCCTTCTTTTTTTTTTTTTTTTTTTTTATTTTACCTATAGGCAGCGGCCTAGACCTGCTGCCCAGTCCCCATTGAATTAATTTCCTTTTTTTTTTCTTTTTTCTTTTTTTTCTTTTTTTCTTTTTTTTTTTTTTTTTTTACCTATAGGCAGCGGCCTAGACCTGCTGCCCAGTCCCCATTGGATTAATTTCCTTCTTTTTTTCTTTTTTTTATCTTTTTTTATTTTTTTATTATTTTTTTTTTTTTTATTATTTTTTTTTTTTACCTATAGGCAGCGGCCTAGACCTGCTGCCCAGTCCCCATTGGATTAATTTCCTTCTTGTTTTATTTTTTATTTTTCATTTTTATTTTATTTATTTATTTTTTAACCTATAGGCAGCGGCCTAGACCTGCTGCCCAGTCCCCATTGGATTAATTTACTTCTTATTTTTTTTTTTTTTTTTTTTTTTTTTTTAACGTATAGGCAGCGGCCTAGAACTGCTGCCCAGTTCCCATTGGATTAATTTCCTTCTTTTTTTTTTTTTTTTTTTTTTTTTTTTTTTTTACCTATAGGCAGCGGCCTAGAGCTGCTGTCCAGTCCCCATTGGATTGATTTCCATCTTTTTTTCTTTTATTTTTTATTTTTTATTTTTTTACCTATAGGCAGCGGCCTAGACCTGCAGCCCAGTCCCCATTGGATTAATTTCCTTCTTTTTTTCTTTTTTTTTTTTTTTTTTTTTTTTTTTTTTTTTTTTTTTTACCTATAAGCAGCGGCCTACACCTACTGCCCAGTCCCCATTGGATTAATTTCCTTCTTTTTTTTATTTTTTTTTTTATTTTTACCTACAGATAGCGGCCTAGACCTGCTGCCCAGTCCCCATTGGATTAATTTCCTTCTTTTTTTCTTTTTTTTTTTTTTTTTTTTCTTTTTTTTTTTTTTTTTTTTTTTTTTTTACCTATAGGCAGCGGCCTAGACATGCTGCCCAGTCCCCATTGGATTAATTTCCTTCTTTTTTTTTTTTTTTTTTTTTTTTTTTTTTTTTTTTTTTTACCTATAGGCAGCGGTCTAGACCTGCTGCCCAGGCCCCAATGGATTAATTCCCTTCTTTTTTTTTTTTTTTTTTTTTTTTTTTTTTTTTACCTATAGGCAGCGGCCTAGACTTGCTGCCCATTCCCCATTGGATTAA
>CM075773.1:15449645-15459645 GCA_037974665.1 Ehretia macrophylla
TATTTTTTTTTATTTTTTTATTTTTTTACCTATAGGCAGCGGCCTACACCTGCTGCCAGTCCCCATTGGATAATTTTCCTTCTTTTTTTTTTTTTTTTTTTTTTTTTTTTTTTTTTTTTACCTATAGGCAGCGGCCTAGACCTGCAGCCCAGTCCCCATTGGATTAATTTCCTTCTTTTTTTTTTTTTTTTTTTTTTTTTTTTTTTTTTTTTTTTTTTACCTATAGGCAGCGGCCTAGACCTGCTGCCCAGTCCCCATTGGATTAATTTCCTTCTTTTTTTCTTTTTTTTTCATTTTTTTTTTACTATAGGCAGCGGCCTAGACCTGCTGCCCAGTCCCCATTGGATTTATTTCCTTCTTTTTTTTTATTTTTTTATTTTTTTATTTTACCTATAGGCAGTGCCCTAGACCTGCGCCCAGCCCCCATTGGATTAATTTCCTTCTTTTTTTTTTTTTTTTTTTTTTTTTTTTTTTTACCTACAGGATAGCGGCCTAGTCCCTGCTGCCCAGTCCCCATTGATTAATTTCCTTTTTTTTTCTTTTTTTTTTTTTTTTTTTTTTTTTTTTTTTTTTTTTTTTTTTTTTTTTTTACCTATAGGTAGCGGCCTAGACCTGCTGTCCAGTCCCCATTGGATTAATTTCCTTCTTTTTTTCTTTATTTTTCATTTTTTTTTTACCTATAGGCAGCGGCCTAGACCTGCTGCCCAGTCCCCATTTGGATTAATTCCTTCGTTTTTTTTTTTTTTTTTTTTTTTTTTTTTATTTTTTTTTTTTTTTACCTATATGCAGCGGCCTAGACTTGCTGCCCAGTCCCCATTGGATTAATTTCCTTCTTCTTTTTTTTTTTTTTTTTTTTTTTTTTTTTTTTTTATACCAATAGGCAGCGGCCTAGACTGTGCCCCAGTCCCCATTGGATTAATTTCCTTTTTTTTTTTTTTTTTATTTTTTTTTATTTTTTTTTTTACCTATAGGCAGCGCCTGGACTTGCTGCCCCAGTCCCCATTGGATTAATTTCCTCATTTTTTATTTTTTTATTTTACCTATAGGCAGCGGCCTAGACATGCTGCCCAGTCCCCATTGGATTAATTTCGTTTTTTTTTTTTTTTTTTTTTTACCTATAGGCAGCGGCCTAGACCTGCTGCCCAGTCCCCCATTGGATTAATTTCCTTCTTTTTTTTTTTTTTTTTTTTTTTACCTATAGGCAGCGGCCTAGACCTGCTGTCCAGTCCCCATTGGATTGATGTCCTTCTTTTTTTCTTTTATTTTTTTTTTATTTTTTATTTTTACCTATAGGCAGCGGCCTAGACCTGCAGCCCAGTTCCCATTGGATTAATTTCCTTCGTTTTTTTTTTTTTTTTTTTTTTTTATTTTTTTTATTTTTTTTATTTACCTATAGGCAGCGGCCTACACCTGCTGCCCAGTCCCCTTTTTGTAACGCCCGAGATTTAGCCATGCATTTAATTACTGTTGCATCCCTTGTTTGCGCATTTACTTCTATGCCTTATTAACTGACTTTGTGACTACTATTCACTCCGTTTTTAAACTACTTTCTATTAGTTAATTAGCATTTTTATTAAATCATATTAATTGTCAAAGTAATGAGAAAAATGTGCATTTGAGCTAGAAGCGTTAGGAGGGCTCGTTTAGAAAATGATTTTTGTAGTTGAATGAATAGTATTACGTAACCAACTTGGAGTTTAATTAGCTAAGATTAAAATTAGGCTTAGGACTTGTTTCTAACTTGCTTGACTCACATTTTGACCATACACTTAAATTAAAACAACTCACCTAAGCTTATATACCCCTCAAACAACTCACCTTATATCATAACTAGCAAAAATCAAAACAAAAAAGTGCTGAATTTTACTGTAGCAAATCCGAGAATAGTGTAGGAGGAGAATGAGAGGATTTTGCTCATCAAATCTTCAAGCCAAGCCAAGCCAAGCTAGGAGCAAGTAGTTTAGGGTGTTTGCTAGCCTCCCGAGAGTTCCTACGCGCAATTGGTGAGGGTTTTCATGACTTTTTATGCATATCTAAAATGTTACATTTTTCTTGATTTGTTGAAAATGTTATCAAATGCTATTGCAAAGCTTATCTATGCTATTATACCTTGTATATAAGTGCTAGAGAACACATTTGAGCTATTAGTTCGCATTTTAAACGGTTGGAATCGTCATTTGAATTTATGAGATGAATAGTGACATTTTTCTAGGGTTTTATGTAATTGCACGTATTAGCTTGATTCACACTCCTAATAGATGCCTTAGGTGCTAATGAAGGTAGTCTAATAGCCCCGTGCACTTGAATTTCTCTAGAATCGCATAAAACGTGAAATAGCCAACTTTAACAAAGGAGTTTCGGGGTTCATGCGAATCCGAGTGGATTCTGGGCTTCACTTCTAAGTATTCTTAGGCTACCTAGGTGCTATAGAAGCTTTGATAACCCTTGTTTGAAGCCCGGATAAGGTATGTGTAGTTTAAAGTCATAAGAGGGAATTTGGGGCTATTCGGGGTAATCGCGTGCATTTGAATGAGTTAGAGGGTTGAGAGGGTACATTGGGGGTTAGTTAGAAGGTTGGGAGAGTTTCCCTTTGAAAATGAAATCATTAACTTTGGTTTAGAAGAGAATTAGTTCGAAAAACAAAAGGGGTTTAGGTGCAATTTAAGTTGTCTAACACTTCTAAACCCATGTCAGGACTTCTTGAGTGTTTATATGTGATTTTAAATTGATTTGGAGCTTTTGGAATGATTCTATGATTATTTGGTATAAGTTGATTTGTAAACTGCTTATTAACTTGTATATTTGCTTCTATCCTAATTGTATCGAGGTCAACCTACTTTGTTGATCCTCCTATGTGTTAAGCTTATATTATTGCTATTAACTTGCCATTGTTAAGTGCATTGCATAGTGGTTGCGCACCCATTGTGTCTGGGGCGGATGTGTTGAATATCGGCTGGGCGGCAGAGGGCTTGCCGGTGGATATTCAAACTCCGTACCCTATTCCCTCATTCGCCTGGTCCGGAGATTGCCAGGGGATGTTGGTCGTAGGATTCGGGGTACATCCGGAGTACACCCACTGGAGTGATTGGGGTTATGCCGGCTTATCGTGATCGTGTTCGTGGTTCGTGGATCGTAATTGAAGACCAGTGAAGATTGTGTATAGGGGCTTGTTGAAATTGTATCCTTTTAATTGTGTGGTTATTTAAGTTATGATTGTTTCTTTAATTGGTTAAGTGTTATTGTTGTGTAATTGTATTATCTGTCGCATTGCACGCCCCGGGACCATATCCCTCACTGGGCAACAGTGGTTGCTCATACCTCGATATCTGTTTCAGGAGACGCTGAGGGTGATCCCCAGCTTGTTGATTTAGTTGAGGAAGAAAAAGTTCAGATCGAGCCTTTACCTTAGTTGCTGTGTCTGATAACTTGAGGTGGTAATGATTTTGCTGCTAGTGGAAGACTCATCTGATTACTTTATGTACTATTTTGTAGCCCAAGGGCTATGTATGTGCTTGTTGTATAAGTCGAAGATTAGTTGGTTGGGTTGTAGCTTTGAAAGTCTATGAATTGTAATAACTTTTATTTCTTGCCTTATTTCCTTGCATGCTTGGGAGTGGATGGTTAATGTAGAATGCTTTATCCTTTAGTTGTTTTATTGGTTTCCTAGAATGATGGCCTTATAGCTTTGTTGTTTAATTGAGAAAAGCTTGTATGTGTTATTGGGACCTTGTTTAAGTGTTTACAGGTTTTTAGAATGTCCACGGTACAGGGGAGACTCTGTCCGGTGTGTCGGGTCCGGACTTAACCATTCGGAAAAAAATTTGTGACCGGGCTTGGCTATTGGGTTGAGAATAGCATGGTCATTAGAGCCTCCGGTCGTCGTGAGGGGATCGGGGCGTTACACCATTGGATTAATTTCCTTCTTTTTTTTTTTTTTTTTTTTTTTTTTTTTTTTTTTTTTTTTTTTTTTTTTTTTTTTTTTTTTACCTATAGGACAGCGGCCTAGACCTGCTGCCCAGTCCCCATTGGATTAATTTCATTCTTTTTTTTTTTTTTTTTTTTCTTTTTTTTTTTTACCTATATACAGCGGCATAGACATGCTGCCGAGTCCCCATTGGATTAATTTCCTTCTTTTTTTTTTTTTTTTTTTTTTTTTTTTTTTTTTTTTTTTACCTATAGGCAACGGCCTAGACCTGCTGCCCAGTCCCCATAGGATTAATTTCCTTTTTTTTATTTTTTTATTTTTTTATTTTTTACCTACTGATAGCGGCCTAGACTTGCTGCCCAGTCCCAATTGGATTAATTTCCTTCTTCTCTTTTTTTTTTTTTTTTTTTTTTTTTTTTTTTTTTTATACCAATAGGCAGCGGCCTAGACTTGCTTGCCCAGTCCCCCATTGGATTAATTTTCCTTCTTTTTCTCTTTTTTTTTTTCATTTTTTTTTTTTACCTATAGGCAGCGGCCTAGACATGCTGCCCAGTCCCCAATGGATTAATTTCGTTTTTTTTTTTTTTTTTTTTTTTTTTTTTTTTTTTTTTTTTACCTATAGGCAGCGGCCTAGACCTGCTGCCCAGTCCCCATTGGATTAATTTCCTTCTTTTTTTTTTTTTTTTTTTTTTACCTATAGGCAGCGGCCTAGACCTGCTGTCCAGTCCCCATTGGATTGATTTCCTTCTTTTTTTCTTTTATTTTATTTATTTAATTTTTTTTTTTTACCTATAGGCCGCGGCCTAGACCTGCAGCCCAGTTCCCATTGGATTAATTTCCTTCTTTTTTTCTTTTTTTTTTTTTTTTTTTTTTTTTTTTTTTTTTTTTTTTACCTATAGGCAGCGGCCTACACTGCTGCCCAGTCCCCATTGGATTAATTTTATTTTTTATTTTTTTATTTTTTTTTTTTATTTATTTTTTTTTTACCTATAGGCAGCGGCATAGACCTGCTGCCCAGTCCCCTTTGGATTAATTTCCTTCTTTTTTTTATTTTTTTATTTTTTTTTTTTATTTTTTTTTTTTTTTTTACCTATAGGCAGCGGCCTAGAACCTGCTGCCCAGTCCCCATTGGATTAATTTCCTTCTTTTTTTTTTTTTTTTTTTACCTACTGATAGCGGCCTAGACTTGCTGCCCAGTCCCCATTGGATTAATTTCCTTCTTCTTTTTTTTTTTTTTTTTTTTTTTTTTTTTTTTTTTTTTTTATTCCAATAGGCAGCGGCCTAGACTTGCGGCCCAGTCCCCATAGGATTAATTTCCTTCTTTTTTCATTTTTTTTTTCATTTTTTTTTTTTACCTATAGGCAGCGGCCTAGACCTGCTGCCCAAGTCCCCATTAGATTAATTTCCTTCTTTTTTTCTTTTTTTTTTTTTTCTTTTTTTTTTTTTTTTTTTTACCTATAGGCAGCGGCCTAGACCTGCTGCCCAGTCCCCATTGGCTTAGTTCCCTTCTTTTTTTCTTTTTTATTATAATTTTTTTTTTTATTTTTTTTTTAACCAATAGGCAGCGGCCTAGACCTGCAGCCCAGTCCCCCTTGGATTAATTTCCTTTTTTATTTATTTATTTTTTTTTTTTTGGTTTTTTTTATTTTTTTTATTTTTTTTTACCTATAGGCAGCGGCCTAGACTTGCTGCCCACTCCCCATTGGATTAATTTCCTTCTTTTTTTTTTTTTTTCCCTATAGGCAGCCGCGTAGACCTGCTGCACAGTCCCCATAGGATTAATTTCCTACTTTTTTTTTTTTTTTTTTTTTTTTTTTTTTTACCTATTTTCAGCGGCCTAGACCTGCTGCCCAGTCCCCATTGGATTAATTTCCTTCTTTTTTTCTTTTTTTTTATTTTTATTTTTATTTTTTTTTTTTTTACCTGATTGGCAGCGGCCTAGACCTGCTGCCCAGTCCCCATTGGATTAATTTCCTTCATTTTTTTTTTTTTTTTTTTCTTTACCTATAGCAGCGGCCTAGACCTGCTGCCCAGTCCCCATTTGATTAATTTTCTTCTTTTTTTTTTTTTACCTATAGGCAGCGGCCTAGACCTGCTGCCCTGTCCCATTGGATTAATTTCCTTCTTTTTTTTTTTTTTTTTTTTTTTTTTTTTTTTTTTTTTTTTTTTTTTTAACCTATAGGCAGCGGCCTAGACCTGCTGCCCAGTCCCCATTGGATTAATTTCCTTTTTTTTTTTGTTTTTTTTTTTTTTTTACCGATAGGCAGCGGCCTAGACTTGCTGCCCAGTCCCCATTGGATTAATTCTCCTTCTTTTTTTTTTTTTTTTTTTTTTTTTTTTTTTTTTTTTACCTATAGGCAGCGGCCTAGACCTGCTGCCAGACCCCATTGGATTAATTTCCTTCTTTTTTTTTTTTTTTTTTTTTTTTTTTTTTTTTTTACCTATAGGCAGCGGCCTAGTCCTGCTGCCCAGTCCCCATTGGATTAATTTCCTTCTTTTTTTTTTTCTTTTTTATTTTTTTTTTTTACCTATTTTCAGCGGCCTAGATCTGCTGCCCAGTCCCCATTGGATTAATTTCATTCTTTTTTTTTTTTTTTTTTTTTTTTTTTTTTTTTTTTTTTTTTTTTTTTTTTACCTATAGGCAGCGGCCTAGACCTGCTGCCCAGTCCCCATTGGATTAATTTCCTTCTTTATTTTTTTTTTTTTTTTTTGTTTTTTTTTTTTTTTTTTTTTACCTATAGGCAGCGGCCTAAACCTGCTGCCCAGTCCCCATTGGATTAATTTCCTTCTTTTTTTCTTTTTTATTTTATTTTTTTATTTTTTTATTTTTTTATTTTTTTAACCTATAGGCAGCGGCCTAGACCTGCTGCCCAGTCCCCATTGGATTAATTTCCTTCTTTTTTTCTTTTTTATTTTTTATTTTTTATTTTTATTTTTATTTTTTTAACCTATAGGCAGCGGCCTAGACCTGCTGCCCAGTCCCCATTGGATTAAGTTCCATTTTTTTTTTTTTTTTTTTTTTTTTGGTTTTTTTTTTTTTTTTTTTTTTTTTTACCTATAGGCAGCGGCCTAGACTTGCTGCCCAGTCCCCATTGGATTAATTTCCTTCTTTTTTTTTTTTTTTTCATATAGGCAGCGGACTAGACCTGCTGCCCAGTCCCCATTGGATTAATTTCCTTCTTTTTTTTTTTTTTTTTCCTATAGGCAGCGGCCTAGACCTGCTGCCCAGTCCCCATTTGATTAATTTCCTTCTTTTTTTTTTTTTGTTTTTTTTTTTTTTTTTTTTTTTTTTTACCTATAGGCAGAGGCCTAGACCTGCTGCCCAGTCCCCATTGGATTAATTTCCTTCTTTTTTTCTTTTTTTTTTTTCTTCTTTTTTTTTTTACCTATAGGCAAGCGGCCTAGACTTGCTTCCCAGTCCCCTTGGATTAATTTCCTTTTTTTTTTTTTTTTTTTTTTTTTTTTTATTTATACCAATTGGCAGCGGCCTAGACTTGCTGCCTAGTCCCCATTGGATTAATTTCCTACTTTTTTTTTTTTTTTTTTTTCCTATAGGCAGCGGCCTAGACCTGCTGCCCAGTCCCCATTGGATTAATTTCCTTCTTTTTTTTTTTATTTTTTATTTTTTTTTTTTTACCTATTTTCAGCGGCCTAGATCTGCTGCCCAGTCCCCATTGGATTAATTTCCTTCTTTTTTTTTTTTTTTTTTTTTTTTTTTTTTTTTTTTACCTATAGGCAGCGGCCTAGACCTGCTGCCCAGTCCCCATTGGATTAATTTCCTTCTTTTTTTTTCTTTTTTTTTTGTTTTTTGTTTTTTTTTTTTTTTTTTACCTATAGGCAGCAGCCTAGACTTGCTGCCCAGTCCCCATTGGATTAATTTTCTTCATTTTTTTTTTTTTTTTTTACCTATAGGCAGCGGCCTAGACATGCTGCACAGTCCCCATTGGATTAATTTTGTTTTTTTTTTTTTTATTTTTTATTTTTTTTTATTTTTTTTTTACCTATAAGCAGCGGCCTAGACCTGCTGCCCAGTCCCCATTGGATTAATTTCCTTCTTTTTTTATTTTTATTTTTTATTTTTTTCTTTTTACCTATAGGCAGCGGCCTAGACCTGCTGCCCAGTCCCCATTGGATTAATTTCCTTCTTTTTTTATTTTATCTTTTTTCTTTTTTTTTTATTTTTTTTTTTACCTATAGGCAGCGGCCTAGACCTGCTGTCCAGTCCCCATTGGATTAATTTCCTTTTTTTTTTTCTTTTTTTTTTTTTTTTTTTTTTTTTTTTTTTTTTTTTTTTTTTTACCGATAGGCAGCGGCCTAGACCTGCTGCCCAGTCCCCATTGGATTAATTACCTTTTTTTTTTTTTTTTTTTTTTTTTTTTTTTATTTTTACCTATAGGCAGCGGCCTAGTCCTGCTGCCCAGTCCCCATTGGACAAATTTCCTTCTTTTTTTTTTTTTTTTTTTTTTTTTTTTTTTTTTTTACCAATAGGCAGCGGCCTAGACTTGCTGCCCAGTCCCCATTGGATTAATTCCTTCTTTTTTTTTTTTTTTTTTTTCCTATAGGCAGCGGCCTAGACCTGCTGCCCAGTCCCCTTTGGATTAATTTCCTTCTTTTTTTTTTTTTTTTTTTTTTTTTTTTTTTTTTATTACCTATTTTCAGCGGCCTAGACCTGCTGCCCAGTCCCCATTGGATTAATTTCCCTTCTTTTTTTCTTTTTTTTTTTTTTTTTTTTTTTTTTTTTTTACCTATAGGCAGCGGCCTTGACCTGCTGCCCAGTCCCCATTGTATTAATTTCCTTCTTTTTTTTTTTTTTTTTTTTTTTTTTTTTTTTTTTTTTTTTTTTTATTTTTTTTTACCTATAGGCAGCGGCCTAGACCTGCTGCCCAGACCCCATTGGATTAATTTCCTTCTTTTTTTTTTTTTTTTTTTTTTTTTTTTTACCTATAGGCAGCGGCCTAGTCTTGCTTGCCCAGTCCCCATTGGACAAATTTCCTTCTTTTTTTTTTTTTTTTTTTTTTTTTTTTTTTTTTTTACCAATAGGAAGCGGCCTAGACTTGCTGCCCAGTCCCCATTGGATTAATTTCCTTCTTTTTTTTTTTTTTTTTTTTTTTTTTTTTAATCTATAGGCAGCGGCCTAGACCTGCTGCCCAGTCCCCATTGGATTGATTTCCTTCTTTTTTTCTTTTTTTTTTTTTTTTTTTACCTATAGGCAGCGGCCTAGACCTGCTGCCCAGTCCCCATTGGATTAATTTCCTTCTTTTTTTTTTTTTTTTTTTCTTTTTTTTTTTTTTTTTACCTATAGGCAGCGGCCTAGACCTGCTGCCCAGTCCCCATTGGATTAATTTCCTTCATTTTTTTTTTTTTTTTTTTTACCTGTAGGCAGCGGCCTAGACCTGCTGCCCAGTCCCCATTGGATTAATTTCCTTCTTTTTTTTTTTTTTTTTTTTTATTTTATTTTACTTATAGGCAGCGGCCTATACCTGCTGCCCAGACCCCATTAGATTAATTTCCTTATTTTTTTCTTTTTTTTCTTTTTTTTTTTTTTTTTTTTTTTTTTTTTTTTTTTTTTACCTATAGGCAGCGGCCTAGACCTGCTGCCCAGTCCCCATTGGATTAATTTCCTTCTTTTTTTCTTTTTTTTTTTTTCTTTTTTTTTTTTACCTTTAGATAGCGGCCTAGACCTGCTGCCCAGTCCCCATTGGATTAATTTCCTATTTTTTTTCTTTTTTTTTTTTCTTTTTTTTTTACCTAAAGGCAGCGTCCTAGACCTGCTGCCCAGTCCCCATTGGATTGATTTCCTTCTTTTTTTCTTTTTTTTCTTTTTTTTTTTTTACCTATAGGCAGCGGCCTATACCTGCTGCCCAGTCCCCATTGGATTAATTTCCTTTTTTTTTTTTTTTTTTTTTTTTTTTTTTTTTTTTACCTATAGGCAGCGGCCTAGTCCTGCTGCCCAGTCCCCATTGGACAAATTTCCTTTTTTTTTTTTTTTTTTTTTTTTTTTTTTTTTTTTTACCAATAGGAAGCGGCCTAGACTTGCTGCCCAGTCCCCATTGGATTAATTTCCTTCTTTTTTTT
>CM075773.1:15494645-15504645 GCA_037974665.1 Ehretia macrophylla
TTTTTTTTTTTTTTTTTTTTTTTTTTTTTTTTTTTTTTTTTTTTTTTTTACCTATAGACAGCGGCCTAGTCCTGCACCCCAAACCCCATTGGTTTAATTTCCTTTTTTTTTTTTTTTTTTTGTTTACCTATAGGCAGGGGCCTAGTCCTGCTGCCCAGACCCCATTGGTATAATTTCCTTTTTTTTTTTTTTTTTTTTTTTTTTTTTTTACCTATAGGCACCGCCCTAGTCCTGTTGCCCAAACCCCATTGGTTTAATTTCCTTTTTTTTTTTTTTTTTTTTTTTTTTTTACCTATAGGCAGCGGCCTAGTCCTGCTGCCCAAACCCCATTGGTATAATTTCCTTTTTTTTTCATTTTTTTTTTTTTTTTTTTTTTTTTTTTACCTATAGGCAGCGGCCTAGTCCTGTTGCCCAAACCCCATTAGTTTAATTTCCCTTTTTTTTTTTTTTTCTCCTTATAGGCAGCGGCCTAGTTTTGCTGCCCAAACCCCATTGGTTTAATTTCCTGTTTTTTTTTTTTTTTTTTTTTTTTTTTTTTTTTTTTTTTTTTTTTTTTTTCCTTTTATCAGCGGCCTAGTCCTGCTGCCCAAACCCCATTGGTTTAATTACTTTTTATTTTTTTTTTTTTTATTTTTTTTTTTTTACTTATAGGCAGCGGCCAAGTCCTACTGCCCAAACCCCATTGGTTTAATTTCTTGTTTTTTTTTTTTTTTTTTTTTTTTTTTTTACCTATAGGCAGCAGCCTAGTCCTGCTGCCCAAACCCCATTGGTTTAATTTCTTGTTTTTTTTTTTTTTTTTTTTTTTTTTTTTACCTATAGGCAGCGGCCTAGTCCTGCTGCCCAAACCCCATTGGTTTAATTTCCCTTTTTTTTTTTTTTTTTTTTTTTTTTTCCTTTTATCAGCGGCCTAGTCCTGCTGCCCAAACCCCATTGGTTTAATTACTTTTTTTTTTTTTTTTTTTTTTTTACTTATAGGCAGCGGCCTAGACTTGCTGCCCAAACCCCATTGGTTTAATTTCCTGTTTTTTTTTTTTTTTTTTTTTTATTTACATATAGGCAGCGGCCTAGTCCTGCTGCCCAAACACCATTGGTTTAATTTCCTGTTTTTTTTTTATTTTTTGTTTTTTTTTATTTTTTATTTTTTACCTATATGCAGCGGCCTAGTCCTGCTGCCCAAACCCCATTGGTTTAATTTCCATTTTTTTGTTTTTTTTGTTTTTTTACTTATAGGCAGCGGCCTAGTCCTACTGCCCAAACCCCATTGGTTTAATTTCCTTTTTTTTTTTTGTTTTACTTATAGGCAGCGGCCTAGTCCTACTGCCCAAAGCCCATTAGTTTAATTTCCTGTTTTTTTTTTATTTTTTTATTTTTTTTTATTTTTTATTTTTTACCTATATGCAGCGGCCTAGTCCTGCTGCCCAAACCCCATTGGTTTAATTTCCATTTTTTTGTTTTTTTTTGTTTTTTTACTTATAGGCAGCGGCCTAGTCCTACTGCCCAAACCCCTTTGGTTTAATTTCCTGTTTTTTTTTTTTTTTTTTTTTTTTTTTTTTTTTTTTTTTTTTTTTTTTTTTTTTTTTTTACCTATAGGCAGCGGCCTTGTCCTGCTGCCCAAACCCCATTGGTTTAATTTCTTGTTTTTTTTTTTGTTTTTTTTTTTTTTTACCTATAGGCAGCGGCCTAGTCCTGCTGTCCAAACCCCATTGGTTTAATTTCCTTTTTTTTTTAACCTATAGGCAGCGGCCTAGTCCTGCTGCCCAAACCCCATTGGTTTAATTTCCTTTTTTTTTTTTTTTTTTTTTTTTTTTTTTTTCACTTATCGGCAGCGGCCTTGTCCTGCTGCCCAAACCCCATTGGATTAATTTCCTGTTTTTTTTTTTTTTTTTGCCTATAGGCAGCGGCCTAGTCCTGCTGCCCAAACCCCATTGGTTTAGGCAGCGGCCTAGTCCTGTTGCCCAAACCCCATTGGTTTAATTTCCTTTTTTTTTTTTTTTTTTTTTTTTACTTATAGGCAGCGGCCTAGTCCTACTGCCCAAACCCCATTGGTTTAATTTCTTGTTTTTTTTTTTTTTTTTTTTTTTTACCTATAGGCAGCGGCCTAGTCCTGCTGCCCAAACCCCATTGGTTTAATTTCCTTTTTTTTTTTTTTTTTTTTTTTTTTTTTTTTTTTCTCTCCTTATAGGCAGCGGCCTAGTTTTGCAGCCCAAACCCCATTGGTTTAATTTCCTGTTTTTTTTTTTTTTTTTTTTTTTTTTTTTTTTTTTTTTTCCCTTTTGGCAGCGGCCTAGTCCTGCTACCCAAACCCCATTGCTTTAATTTCTTTTTTTTTTTTTTTTTTTTTTTTAACTTATAGGCAGCGGCCTAGTCCTGCTGCCCAAACCCCATTGGTTTAATTTCCTTTTTTTTTTTTTTTTTTTTTTTACATATAGGCAGCGGCCTAGTCCTGCTGCCCAAACCCCATTGGTTTAATTTCATGTTTTTTTTTTTTTTTTTTTTTTTTTTTTTTTTTTTTTTTTATACTTATAGGCAGCGGCCTAGTCCTGCTGCCCAAACACCATTGGTTTAATTTCCTGTTTTTTTTTTTTTTTTTTTTTTTTTTTTTTTTTTTTTTTTTTTTTTTTTTTTTTTTTTTACTTATAGGCAGCGACCTAGTCCTGCTGCCCAAACCCAATTGGTTTAATTTCCTGTTTTTTTTTTTTTTTTTTTTTTTTTTTTTTTTTTTTTTTTTTTTTTTTTTTTTTTTTTTTACCGATAGGCAGCGGCCTTGTCCTGCTGCCCAAACCCCATTGGATTAATTTCCTGTTTTTTTTTTTTTTTTTTTGCCTATTGGAAGCGGCCTAGTCCTGCTGCCCAAACCCCATTGGTTTAATTTCCTCTTTTTTTATTATTTTTTTTTATTATTTTTTTTTTTACTTATAGGCAGCGGCCTAGTCCTACTGCCCAAACCCCATTGGTTTAATTTCCAGTTTTTTTTTTTTTTTTTTTTTTTTTTTATCTATAGGTAGCGGCCTAGTCCTGCTGCCCAAACCCCATTGGTTTAATTTCAATTTTTTTTTTTTTTTTTTTACTTATAGGCAGCGGCCTAGTCCTACAGCCCAAACCCCATTGGTTTAATTTCCTGTTTTTTTTTTTTTTTTTTTTTTTTTTTTTTTTTTTTTTTTTTTTTTTTTACCTATAGACAGCGGCCTAGTCCTGCAGCCCAAACCCCATTGGTTTAATTTCCTTTTTTTTTTTTTTTTTTTTTTATCTATAGGCAGCGGCCTAGTCCTGCTGCCCAAACCCCATTGGTTTAATTTCCTTTTTTTTTTTTTTTTTTTTTATTTTTTATTTTTTTACTTATAGGCAGCTGATTAGTCCTGCTGCCCATACCCCATTGGTTTAATTTCCTGTTTTTTTTTTTATTATTATTATTTTTTATTTATTTATTTTTTTTTTTACATATAGGCAGCGGCCTAGTCCTGCTGCCCAAACCCCATTGGTTTAATTTCCTGTTTTTTTTTTATTTTTTTTATGTTACCTATAGGCAGCGACCTATTCCTGCTGCCCAAACCCAATTGGGTTAATTTCCTTTTTTTTTTTTTATTATTATTATTTTTTTTACTTATAGGCAGCGGCCTAGTCCTACTGCCCAAACCCCATTGGTTTAATTTTATGTTTTTTTTTTTTTTTTTACCTATAGGCAGCGGCCTAGTCCTGCTGCCCAAACCCCATTGGTTTAATTTACTTTTTTATTTTTTTGTACAGCTCTGTACGGCTCTCACAAGTGTGTTTCCAAGTAAATGTATATGTGTTGGGTTGATAATTGATGGAAATTTGGGTTATTTCTTGTAGAATGGTCACTTAGTAGAGAGGGGATTAGTTTTTTGGAAAGGGGTTGATGGTTTGTATGCTAATTTTGGTGTAATTCATGGTGTTTTAAGTGAGTATGCGTATGTGGTTTAATGGTTGAAGGGAATTAGGCTTGCTAGGTGAAGTTAGTGCTTTGGTAAGATGAATGCAAAATTAAAACTTTGGCCTAGGTAAATTGAATGTTGGTGATAATGAATGTTTGGGTGGAATTAATGTCTAGGTGGTATAAATGCGTAGGGGAATTGAAGGCTCAAGTGAGAAAAAAAAATGCTTGAATGTCATGGTTGATTGACGGGTTGATTTCTTAGGTAAACTTAGAGTTACTTGTCATCCATTATGGTGTAGGATTATTGTAATGCATTTAGGTGGCTAAGTTTCATATTTTAGCTCGTGTTACCATGGTTATGTGCATGTTAGTTTCGAACATGTATTGTAATGTATATATGTGTATGTAAATGAAATGGGAACATGTCATATGCATTGGATACATGCTCTAACTAAAGATCCACATGAATGCATGCATGATTATTTGCTATTTTTGAGATTCTCTTCTTCATCACTTGTCTTCGCTTCTCTCTAATGCCGACAATCCCCTTATATCACCATTGGTGTACTCTGGATGTACCCCTAATCCTACGACCCAACGCCTATGGAACGCTCCGTCCATGTGACGTGGGAATAGTCATAGAGGATGAACGTCCACTGGCAAGCCCGTTGCCGCCCAGTGAAGGGCCACCATATCCGGGATGATGCTTAAGGTTGCAACCTTCACTAAGTTACGCTTGTTAGCTTGTTAGTTCTGGTTGAAATCACGTAAGCACGTACCACGTAATCATGCAATAATAGAGAAAATCATGATATGCCACGTTAACGAGGAGTGACAAAGTAGGCCATTACCTCATGCAATGCACATTAACTTGTAATAAGTTCACTAACATACTATAGTTTAATATAAAGTTAGTTGTCATACTTTGGTAATACACTTCGTCCATGCGAGATAGAGAATAGTCATGTCATCTCTCGGCAAGCCCGATACTGCCCGGTGCAACACGATGCTACCATGCCGCGCTAAAATGTTACAACCCTTACACATTCGCATTCGCATTCGCATTCAATCACATAATCACACATTCACTTTATTTCGAGAGGACAACAATTTTTTTTTTTTTTTTTTTTTTTTTTTACATATAGGCAGCGGCCTAGTCCTGCTGCCCAAACCCATTGGTTTAATTTCCTGTTTTTTTTTTTTTTTTTTTTTTTTTTTTTTTTTTACCTATAGGCAGCGGCCTAATCCTGCTGCCCAAACCCCATTGTTTTAATTTTTTTTTTTTTTTTTTTTTTTTACATATAGGCAGCGGCCTAGTCTTGCTGCCCAAACCCCATTGGTTTAATTTCTTGTTTTTTTTTTTTTTTTTTTTTTTTTAATACCTATAGGGAGCGGCCTAGTCCTGCTGCCCAAACCCCATTGGTTTAATTTCCTTTTTTTTTATTTTATTTTATTTTTTATTTTTTACCTATAGGCAGCGGCCTAGTCCTGCTGCCCAAACCCCATCGGTTTAATTTCCTTTTTTTTTTTTTTTTTACTTATAGGCAGCGGCCTAGTCCTGCTGCCCAAACCCCATTGTTTTAATTTACTGTTTTTTTTTTTTACCTATATGCAGCGGCCTAGTCCTGCTGCCCAAACCCCATTGTTTTAATTTCCTTTTTTTTTTTTTTTTTTTTTATTTTTTTTTTATTTTTTTACCTATAGAAAGCGGCCTAGTCCTGCAGCCCATACCACATTGGTTTAATTTCCTGTTTTTTTTTTTTTTTTTTTTTTTTTTTTTTTTTTTTTACCTATAGGCAAAGGCCAAATCCTGCTGCCCAAACCCCATTGGTTTAATTTCCTTTTTTGTTTTTATTTTTTTTTATTTTATTTTTTTTACCTATAGAAAGCGGCCTAGTCCTGCTGCCCAAACCCCATTGGTTTAATTTCCTGTTTTTTTTTTTTTTTTTTTTTTTTTTTTTTTTTTTTTTTTTTTTTTTTTTTTTTTTTTACCTATAGGCATCAGCCTAGTCCTGCTGCCCGAACCCCATTGGTTTAATTTCCTTTTTTATTTTTTATTTTTTTATTTTTTATTTTTTACCTATAGGCAGCGGCCTAGTCCTGCTGCCCAAACCCCATTGGTTTAATTTACTTTTTTTATTTTATTTTATTTACTTATAGGCAGCGGCCTAGTCTTGCTGCCCAAACCCGATTGGTTTAATTTCTTGTTTTTTTTTTTTTTTTTTTTTTTTTTTTTTTTTTTTTTTTTAACCTATAGGCATCAGCCTAGTCCTGCTGCCCAAACCCGATTGGTTTAATTTCTTGTTTTTTTTTTTTTTTTTTTTTTTTTTTTTTTTTTTTTTTTTTTTTTTTTACCTATAGGCAGCGGCCTAGTCCTACTGCCCAAACCCCATTGGTTTAATTTCCTGTTTTTTTTTTTTTTTTTTTTTTTTTTTTTTTTTTTTTTTTTTTTTTTTTTTTTTTTTTTTTTTTTTTACCTATAGGCATCAGCCTAGTCCTGCTGCCCAAACCCCATTGGTTTAATTTCCTTTTTTTTTAATTTATTTTATTTTTTATTTTTTACCTATAGGCAGCGGCCTAGTCCTGCTGCCCAAACCCCATTGGTTTAATTTCCTTTTTATTTTATTTTATTTACTTATAGGCATCGGCCTAGTCCTGCTGCCCAAACCCCATTGGTTTAATTTCCTGTTTTTTTTTTTTTTTTTTTTTTTTTTTTTTTTTTTTTTTTTTTTTTTTTTTTTTACCTATAGGAAGCGGCCTACTCCTGCTGCCCAAACCCATTGGTTTAATTTCCCGTTTTTTTTTTTTTATTTTTATTTTTTTTATTTTTTTATTTTTTTTTTACATATAGGCAGCGGCCTAGTCCTGCTGCCCAAACCCATTGGTTTAATTTCCTTTTTTTTTTTTTTTTTTTTTTTTTTTTTTTTTACCTATAGGCAGCGGCCTAATCCTGTTGCCCAAACACCATTGGTTTAATTTTTTTTTTTTTTTTTTTTTTTTTTTTTTTTTTTACCTATAGGCAGCGGCCTAGTCCTGCTGCCCAAACCCCATTGTTTTAATTTCCTGTTTTTTTTTCTTTTTTCTTTTTTTTTTTTTTTTTTTTTTTACCTATAGGCAGCGGCCTAGTCCTGCTGCCCAAACCCCATTGTTTTAATTTCCAGTTTTTTTTTTTTTTTTTTTTTTTTTTTTTTTTTTTTTTTTTTTTTTTTTTTACCTATAGGCAGCGGCCTAATACTGCTGCCCAAACCCAATTGGTTTAATTTCCTGTTTTTTTTTTTTTTTTTTTTTTTTTTTTTTTTTTTTTTTTTTTTACCTATAAGCAGCGGCCTAGTCCTACTGCCCAAACCCCATTGGTTTAATTTCCTGTTTTTTTTTTTTTTTTTTTTTTTTTTTTTTTTTGTTTTTTTTACCTATAGGCAGCGGCCTAATCCTGCTGCCCAAACCCCATTGTTTTAATTTTTTTTTTTTTTTTTTTTACATATAGGCAGCGGCCTAGTCTTGCTGCCCAAACCCCATTGGTTTAATTTCTTGTTTTTTTTTTTTTTTTTTTTTTTTTTTTAATACCTATATTGAGCGGCCTAGTCCTGCTGCCCAAACCCCATTGGTTTAATTTCCTTTTTTTTTATTTTATTTTATTTTTTATTTTTTACTTATAGGCAGCGGCCTAGTCCTGCTGCCCAAACCCCATTGGTTTAATTTCCTGTTTTTTTTTTTTACTTATAGGCACCGGCCTAGTCCTGCTGCCCAAACCCCATTGTTTTAATTTACTGTTTTTTTATTTTTTTTTTACCTATAGGCAGCGGCCTAGTCCTGTTGCCCAAACCCCATTGGTTTAATTTCCTGTTTTTTTTTTTTTTTTTTTTTTTTTTTTTTTTTTTTTTTTACCTATAGGCAGCGGCCTAGTCCTGCTGCCCAAACCCCATTGTTTTAATTTCCTTTTTTTTTTTTTTTTTTTTTTTTTTTTTTTTTTTTTTTTTTTACCTATAGAAAGCGGCCTAGTCCTGCTGCCCAAACCCCATTGGTTAAATTTCCTGTTTTTTTTTTATTTTTTTTATTTTTTTTTTTTTATTTTTATTTTTACCTATAGGCATCAGCCTAGTCCTGCTGCCCAAACCCCATTGGTTTAATTTCCTTTTTTTTTTATTTTTTTTATTTTTTATTTTTTACCTATAGGCAGCGGCCTAGTCCTGCTGCCCAAACCCCATTGGTTTAATTTACTTTTTTTATTTTATTTTATTTACTTATAGGCAGCGGCCTAGTCTTGCTGCCCAAACCCGATTGGTTTAATTTCTTGTTTTTTTTTTTTTTTTTTTTTTTTTTTTTTTTTTTTTTTTTTTTTTTTTTTTTTAACCTATAGGCATCAGCCTAGTCCTGCTGCCCAAACCCGATTGGTTTAATTTCTTGTTTTTTTTTTTTTTTTTTTTTTTTTTTTTTTTTTTTTTTTTTTTTACCTATAGGCAGCGGCCTAGTCCTACTGCCCAAACCCCATTGGTTTAATTTCCTGTTTTTTATTTATTTATTTATTTATTTATTTATTTATTTTTTTTTTTTTACCTATAGGCATCAGCCTAGTCCTGCTGCCCAAACCCCATTGGTTTAATTTCCTTTTTTTTATTATTATTTTTTTTACCTATAGGCAGCGGCCTAGTCCTGCTGCCCAAATACCATTGGTTTAATTTCCTTTTTATTTTATTTTATTTATTTATAGGCAGCGGCCTAGTCCTGCTGCCCAAACCCCATTGGTTTAATTTCCTGTTTTTTTTTTTTTTTTTTTTTTTTTTTTTTTTTTTTTTTTTTTTTTTTTTACCTATAGGAAGCGGCCTACTCCTGCTGCCCAAACCCATTGGTTTAATTTCCTGTTTTTTTTTTTTTTTTTTTTTTTTTTTTTTTTTTTTTTTTTTTTTTTTTACATATAAGCAGCGGCCTACTCCTCCTGCCCAAACCCATTGGTTTAATTTCCTTTTTATTTTTTTTTTTTTTTTTTTTTTTTTTTTTTTTACCTATAGGCAGCGGCCTAATCCTGCTGCCCAAACCCCATTGGTTTAATTTTTTTTTTTTTTTTTTTTTTTTTTTTTTTACCTATAGGCAGCGGCCTAGTCCTGCTGCCCAAACCCCATTGTTTTAATTTCCTGTTTTTTTTTCTTTTTTCTTTTTTTTTTTTTTTTTTTTTTTTTTTACCTATAGGCAGCGGCCTAGTCCTGCTGCCCAAACCCCATTGTTTTAATTTCCAGTTTTTTTTTTTTTTTTTTTTTTTTTTTTTTTTTTTTTTTTTTTACCTATAGGCAGCGGCCTAGTCCTACTGCCCAAACCCCATTGGTTTAATTTCCTGTTTTTTTTTTTTTTTTTTTTTTTTTTTTTTTTTTTTACCTATAGGCAGCGGCCTAGTCCTACTGCCCAAACCCCATTGGTTTAATTTTTTTTTTTTTTTTTTTTTTTTTTTTTTACCTATAGGCAGCAGCCTAGTCCTGCTGCCCAAACCCCATTGGTTTAATTTCCTGTTTTTTTTTTTTTTTTTTTTTTTTTTTTTTTTTACCTATAGGCAGCGGCCTAATCCTGCTGCCCATACCCCTTTGGTTTAATTTTTTTTTTTTTTTTTTTTTACCTATAGCCAGCGGCCTACTCCTGCTGCCCAAACCCCATTGGTTTAATTTCCTGTTTTTTTTTTTTCTTATTTTTTTATTTTTTATTTTTTACCTATAGGCAGCGTCCTAGTCCTGCTGCCCAAACCCCTTTGTTTTAATTTCCTGTTTTTTGTTTTTTTTTTTATTATTATTTTTTTTATTTTTTTTACCTATAGTCAGCGGCCTAGTCCTGCTGCCCAAACCCCATTGGTTTAATTTCGTGTTTTTTTTTTTTTTTTTTTTTTTTACATATAGGCAGCGGCCTAGTCTTGCTGCCCAAACCCCATTGGTTTAATTTCTTGTTTTTTTTTTTTTTATACCTATAGGGAGCGGCCTAGTCCTGCTGCCCAAACCCCATTGGTTTAATTTTCAGGTTTTTTTTTTTTTTTTTATTATTATTTTTTTTACCTATAGGCAGCGGCCTAGTCCTGCTGCCCAAACCTCATTGGGTTAATTTCCTTCATTTTTTTTTTTTTACTTATAG
>CM075773.1:15512145-15709645 GCA_037974665.1 Ehretia macrophylla
CATTGGTTTAATTTCCTTTTTTTTTTTTTTTTACTTAACTATTTCTTATGACTATTAGAATCCTAGGTTCTTTTTCTTTAGGAACGTGATTGTCCTTGTATTTTTTCTTTTATTACAAAAAAACACGTTTGAAATTAAGTTTTTCAGACTCACATTGAGGTTCAAATTCTAGACTCTATCTGAAAGAGACATGATTCAAATTAGATAAATATAAAATCTACCGCAACTGGCCTCACGAGAATATAATAATGTCTCCATTGATTCTCTTACCCAACACATTAATAAATCATTTATTTACGTTTTAAATACTTCACCGCTAAACTAACCGTGTTGATTAACCCTCCTTGTATTTAAACCTTTAATGGCATCTATCAAATAGAGAAATTGAGTTAATTTGAATCCTCTCCTGTATTGATTCCCTCGTTTTTTTTAAGTATCCTACAATAGGTCATTTGAATAACCTTGGAAACTTTATTAGTGACGCATATATAGGACAATGAAGTTTCTAATGGAGGCACCAAAAAGCTTTGAAGTTGACAACTTTGTGCCACCTTTTCTTGTTAGGTTCAAAGGTGACGATAAGTATAGAGCACTTCCAAAATGCCATTGTCGAATATGTGTTATATAACTATATAACTATATACATATATTATTGTTATTATTATTATTATTATTATTATATAGTAGTGTTTGTTGTCAACTTAGATAGAATAAACCATGTAGTTCTAATAAAATGAGGCATCGTTTTAATCTGTCCTTCACAAATTGGAACAATATAATTGAGTCGATGATCATTAATTTGTTTATATAGCCGCTCTTTGCACCAATTATTTACATTCTATTAATCTAATGATGTTGAAAGAAGACCAATCAATTTGTGAAAACAAGTTCTAATCTTCATTCATTACCCATAATGAATATTAAATCTTTATCTAATGTCTCCATTCATTATTGGTTAATTAAGAGTAAATGAACGTCGTTCTCTATTGGCACATCTACAAGCTGCGAATGTGGCGAAACTATGAATTTGAGCCAAGTACAAGCTAGCTAGTAGGGTAGAAGATGGAGATTTTTTTCACATAAAATATCCAAGAATACATGGCTCTCATTTAAAGTAATGTTCGGTCAATAGCGGATCTAGAATTTTTTTGATGGGACCCAATAACAGAATTATGACTCAAAATCAAGGTATGCACTTATATAATGAGAGGGTTCAAGGAGTGCATCCATACAGCGAGATGGTTCAATATAAGAATTTTTTTTTACAAAAAAAAAATTATTTTTTTAAGTTAAGGATGTGCACACCTTCATTACAAACAAAAAAAAGATTCTTATATTAAGTTAAGGATGTGCACACCTTCATTACAAAGTGACTCCACTGCTAGTGGGAGTGGGACCTATAATATATAATTTCATAATTATATTAATATTTTTTAAGTAGATAAGACTAAAATCAATGCATATATATTTGAATAAATATTTAGGATCAAGGATAAAAATGAAAATAAATAGGTATTTTAAAAAAATTGTTGAGTCGTCCAGTAAAAACTGTAGCTCCCAACTGTAACCATGAATTGGATCCGCCCATGTGTTAGGTGATGCGGTGATTTTGAGACATTTGACCATTGCGGCCAAGAAAAATCTCAAAATAACGAACTAATTAAAGGTCATTAATTATGATACTTGTTAGAAAAATTCTTGCTATAAAAATTTTAAAGCTTTTTATCCACTAATGGATAGATACCTCATTGATAATACGTAAGAAGGAATAACATGCGTGCAAGTCAATATTCAAAAAAAAAAAAAAAAAAAACAAGAAATTAAACAAATGGGCCACCCCATTGGTTACTGGGCAGCGGCCTAGTATCATGCTAAGCAGCTGCCAATAGGGAAAAAAAATGAAATTAAAACAATGGGCCTCTCCATTGGTTACTGGGCGGCGGCCTAGTATCATGCTAGGAGGCTGCAAATAGGAAAAAAAAAAAAAAAAAAAAAAAACAGGAAATTAAACCAATGGGCCTCCCCATTGGTTACTAGGCAGCGGCCTAGTACCATGCTAGGCGGCTGCCAATAGGAAAAAAAAAAAAAAAAAAGGAAATTTAACCAATGGGACTCCTCATTGGTTACTGGGCAGCGGCCTAGTATCATGTTAGGCCACTGCCAAAAGGAAAAAAAAAAAAAAAAAAAAAAAAAAAAAAAAAAAAAAAGAGGAAATTTAACCAATGGGACTCCCTATTGGTTACTGTGCTGCGGCCTTGTATCATGCTAGGCCGCTGCCCATAGGAAAAAAAAAAAAAGCTAATTAAAACAATGGGCTCCCCATTGGTTACTGGGCAGCGGCCTAGTATCATGCTAGGCGGCTGCCAATAGGGAAAAAAAAAAAAAAAAAAATAGGAAATTAAAACAATGTGCCTCCCCATTGGTTACTGGGCAGCGGCCTAGTATCATGCTAGGCCGCTGCCTATAGGAAAAAAAAAAAAAAGGAAATTTAACCAATGGGCTTCCCCAATGGTTACTGGGCAGCAGCCTAGTATCATGTTAGGCCGCTGCCCATAGGAAAAAATAAAAAAGAAAAAAAAAAAAAAAAAACAGGAAATTAAAACAATGGTCCTTCCCAATGGTTACCGGGCAGCGTCCTAGTATCATGCTAGGCCGCTGCCTATGGGAAAAAAAAAAAAAAAAAACAAGAAATTAAACCAATGGGCCTCCACATTGGTTACTGGGCAGCGGCCTAGTATCATGCTAGGCTGCAGGAAATAGGAAAAAAAAAAAAAAAAAAAAAAAAAAACAGGAAATTAAACCAATGGGCCTCCCCATTGGTTACTGGGCAGCGGCCTAGTATCATGCTAGGCGGCTGCCAATAGGGGGAAAAAAAAAAACAGGAAATTAAAACAATGGGCCTCCCCATTGGTTACTTGGCAGCGGCCGAGTATCATGCTAGGCCTCTGCAAATAGGAAAAAAAAAAAAAAAAAAAAAAAAAAAAAAAAAAAAACAGGAAATTAAACCAATGGGCCTCCCCATTGGTTACTGGGCAGTGGCCTAGTACCATGCTAGGCGGCTGCCAATAGGAAAAAAAAAAAAAAAAAAACCAATGGGCCTCCCCATTGGTTATTGAGCAGCGGCCTAGTATCACACTAGGCCGCTTCTAATAGGAAAAAAAAAAAAAAAAAAAAAAAAAACTGGAAATTTAACCAATGGAACTCCCCATTGGTTACTCGGCTGCGGCCTTGTATCATGCTAAGCCGCTGCCCATAGGAAAAAAAAAAAAAAACAGGAAATTAAAACAATGGGCCTCCCCATTGGTTACTGGGCAGCGGCCGAGTATCATGCTAGGCCGCTACCTATAGGAAAAAAAAAAAAAAAAAAAAAAAAAAAAAAAAAGGAAATTTAACCAATGGGATTCCCCATTGGTTACTGGGCTGCGGCCTTGTATCATGCTAGGCCGCTGCCTATAGGAAAAAAAAAAAAAAGGAAATTAAAACAATGGGCCTCCCCATTGGTTACTGGGCAGCGGCCTAGTACCATGCTAGGCGGCTACCAATAGGAAAAAAAAAAAAAAAGGAAATTTAACCAATGGGACTCCCCATTGGTTACTGGGCAGCGGCGTAGTATCATGCTAGGCCGCTGCCCATAGGAAAAAAAAAAAAAAAAAGGAAATTAAAACAATGGGCCTCCCCAATGGTTACTGGGCAGCGGCCTAGTATCATGCTAGGCCGCTGCCTATAGGAAAAAAAAAACATGAAATTTAACCAATGGGCCACCCCATTGGTTACTGGGCAGCGGCCTAGTATAATGCTAGGCTGCTGGAAATAGGAAAAAAAAAAAAAAAAAAAAAAATTAAACCAATGGGCCTCCCCATTGGTTACTGGGCAGCGGCCTAGTATCATGCTAGGCGGCTGCCAATAGGGAAAAAAAAAAAAAAAAAAAAAAATAGGAAATTAAAAAAAAGGGCCTCCCCATTGGTTACTGGGCAGCGGCCGAGTATCATGCTAGGCCGCTGCCTATAGGAAAAAAAAAAAAAAAAAAAAAAAAAAAAAACAAGAAATTTAACCAATGGGCCTCCCCACTGGTTACTGGGCAGCGGCCCAGTATCATGCTGGGCCGCTGCCCATAGGAAAAAAAAAAAAAAAACTGGAAATTAAACCAATGGGCCTCCCAATTGGTTACTGGGCAGCGGTCGAGTATCATGCTAGGCCGCTGCCTATTGGAAAAAAAAAAAAAAAAAAAAAAAAAAAAAAAAAAAAAAAAAAAAAAAAAACATGAAATTTAACCAATGGGCCTCCCCATTGGTTACTGGGCAGCGGCCTAGTATCGTGCTAGGCGGCTGCCAATAGGGAAAAAAAAAAAAAAAACAGGAAATTAAAACAATGGGCCTCCCCATTGGTTACTGGGCAGCGGCCTAGTATCATGCTAGGCCGCTGCCTATAGGAAAAAAAAATGAAATTTAACCAATGGGCCTCCCCAATGGTTACTGGGCAGCGGCCTAGTATCTTGTTAGGCCGCTGCCCATAGGAAAAAAAAAAAGAAAAAAAAAAAAAAGAGGAAATTAAAACAATGGTCGTTCCCAATGGTTACTGGGCAGCGTCCAAGCATCATGCTAGGCCGCTGCCTATGGGAAAAAAAAAAAAAAAAAAAACAAGAAATTAAACCAATGGGCCTCCACATTGGTTACTGGGCAGCGGCCTAGTATCATTCTAGGCTGCAGGAAATAGGAAAAAAAAAAAAAAAAAAAAATAGGAAATTAAACCAATGGGACTCCCCATTGGTTACTGGGCTGCGGCCTAGTATCATGGTAGGCGGCTGCCAATAGGGGGAAAAAAAAAAAACAGGAAATTAAAACAATGGGCCTCCCCATTGGTTACTGGGCAGCGGCCGAGTATCATGCTAGGCCTCTGCCTATAGGAAAAAAAAAAAAAAAAAAAAAAAAAAAAAAAACAGGAAATTAAACCAATGGGCCTCCCCATTGGTTACTGGGCAGCGGCCTAGTATCATGCTAGGCCGCTGCCCATAGGAAAAAAAAATAGGAAATTTAACCAATGGGACTCCCCATTGGTTACTGGGCAGCGGCCTAGTATCATGCTAGGCCGCTGCCCATAGGAAAAAAAAAAAAAAAAAAAAAAAAAAAAAAAAAAAAAACAGGAAATTAAAACAATGTACCTCTCCATTGGTTACTGGGCAGCAACCTAGTATCATGCTAGGCTGCTGCATATAGGAAAAAAAAAAAAAAAAAAAAAAACAGGAAATTAAACCAATGGGCCTCCCCATTGGTTACGGGGCGGCGGCCTATTATCATGCTAGGCGGCTGCAAATAGGAAAAAAAAAAACAGGAAATTAAACCAATGGGCCTCCCCTTTGGTTACTGGGCAGCGGCCTAGTATCATGCTAGGCCGCTGCCCATAGGAAAAAAAAAAAAAAACTGGAAATTAAAACAATGGGCCTCCCCAATGGTTACTGGGCAGCGGCCTAGTATCATGTTAGGCTGCTGCATATAGGAAAAAAAAACATGAAATTTAACCAATGGGCTTCCCCATTGGTTACTGGGTAGCGGCCCAGCATGATACTGGGCCGCTGCCCATAGGAAAAAAAAAAAAAAAAAAAAAAAAAAAAAAAAAAAAAAAAAAAACAGGAAATTAAAACAATGGGCCTCCTCATTGGTTACTGGGCAGCGGCCTAGTATCATGCTAGGCCGCTGCCTATAGGAAAAAAAAAAACAAAAAAAACAAGAAATTAAACCAATGGGCCCCCCCATTGGTTACTGGGCAGCGGCCTAGTATCATGCTAGGCGGCTGCCAATAGGGAAAAAAAAAAAAAAAAAAAAAAAAAACAGGAAATTAAAACAATGGGCCTCCCCATTTATTACTGGGCAGCGGCCGAGTATCATGCTAGGCCGCTGCCTATAGGAAAAAAAAAAAAAAAAAAAAAAACAGGAAATTAAACCAATGGTCCTCCCCATTGGTTACTGGGCAGCGGCCTAGTAACATGCTAGGATGCTGCCCATAGGAAAAGAAAAAAAAAAAAAAAAAAAAAAAAAAAAAAAAAAAAAAAAAAAAAAAAAAACAGGAAATTAAACCAATGGGCCTCCCCATTGGTTACTGGGCAGCGGCCTAGTATCATGCAAGGCTGCTGCCTATAGGAAAAAAAAAAAAAAAAAAAAAAAAAAAAACAGGAAATTAAACCAATGGGCCTCCCCATTCGTTATTGGGCAGCGGCCTAGTATCATGCTAGGCCGCTGCCCATAGGAAAAAAAATAATAATAATAAAAAAAGGAAATTTAACAAATGAGACTCCCCATTGGTTACTGGGCAGCGGCCTAGTATCATGCTATGCCGCTGCCCATAGGAAAAAAAAAAAAAAAAAAAAAAAAAAAAAAAAAAACAAGAAATTAAAACAATGGGCCTCCGCATTGGTTACTGGGCAGCGGCCTAGTATCGTGCAAGGCTGCTGCATATAGGAAATAAAATAAAAAAATAAAAAATAAAAACAGGAAATTAAACCAATGGGCCTCCCCATTGGTTACTGGGCAGCGGCCTAGTAACATGCTAGGCCGCTGCCCATAGGAAAAAAAAAAAAAAAAAAAAAAAATAGGAAATTAAACCAATGGGACTCCCCATTGGTTACTAGGCAGCGGCCTAGTATCATGCAAGGCCGCTGCCCGTAGGAAAAAAAAAAAAAGAAAAGGAAATTTAACAAATGGGACTCCCGATTGGTTACTGGGCAGCGACCTAGTATCATGCTAGGCCGCTGCCCATAGGAAAAAAAAAAATTAAATTATACCAATGGGGCTCCCCATTGGTTACTGGGCAGCGGCCCAATATCATGCTAGGCTGCAGCATATAGGAAAAAAAAAAAAAAAAGGAAATTAAAACAATGGGCGTCCCCATTGGTTACTGGGCAGCGGCCTAGTATCATGCTAGGCCGCTGCCTATAGGAAAAAAAAAAAAAAAAAAAAAAGAAATTAAACCAATGGGCCCCCCCATTGGTTACTGGGCAGCGGCCTAGTATCATGCTAGGCGGCTGCCAATAGGGAAAAAAAAAATAGGAAATTAAAACAATGGGCCTCCCCATTGGTTACTGGGCAGCGGCCGAGTATCATGCTAGGCTGCTGCCTATATGAAAAAAAAAAAAAAAAAAAAAACAGGAAATTAAAACAATGGGCCTCCCCATTGGTTACTGGGCAGCGGCCTAGTATCATGCTAGGCCGCTGCCCATAGGAAAAAAAAAAATAATAATAAAAAAAAGGAAATTTAACCAATGGGACTCCCCATTGGTTACTGGGCAGCGGCCTAGTATCATGCTAGGCCGCTGCCCATAGGAAAAAAAAAATAAAAATAAAAAAATAATAAAAAACAGGAAATTAAAACAATGGGCCTCCGCATTGGTTACTGGGCAGCGGCCTAGTATCATGCTAGGCTGCTGCATATAGGAAAAAAAAAAAAATAGGAAATTAAAACAATGGGCCTCCCCATTGGTTACTGGGCAGCGGCCTAGTATCATGGTAGGCCGCTGCCCATAGGAAAAAAAATAATAATAATAAAAAAAAGGAAATTTAACCAATGGGACTCCCCATTGGTTACTAGGCAGCGGCCTAGTATCATGCTAGGCCGCTGCCCATAGGAAAAAAAAATAAAAAAAAAAAATAATAAAAAACAGGAAATTAAAACAATGGGCCTCCGCATTGGTTACTGGGCAGCGGCCTTGTATCATGCTAGGCTGCTGCATATAGGAAAAAAAAAAAAAAACAGGAAATTAAACCAATGGGCCTCCCCATTGGTTACTGGGCAGCGGCCTAGTAACATGCTAGGCCGCTGCCCATAGGAAAAAAAAAAAAAAACAGGAAATTAAACCAATGGGCCTCCCCATTGGTTACTGGGCAGCGGCCTAGTATCATGCAAGGCCGCTGCCCATAGGAAAAAAAAAAAAAAAGGAAATTTAACAAATGGGACTCCCCATTGGTTACTGGGCAGCGGCCTAGTATCATGCTAGGCCGCTGCCCATTGGAAAAAAAAAAAAAAAAAAAAAAACAGGAATTTAAAACACTGGGCCTCCCCATTGGTTACTGGGCAGCAGCCTAGTATCATACTAGGCTGCTGCATATAGGAAAAAAAAAAAAACAAAAAAAACAAGAAATTGAACCAATGGGCCTCCCCATTGGTTTCTGGGCAGCGGCCTAGTATCATGCTAGGCGGCTGCAAATAGGAAAAAAAAAAAACAGGAAATTAAACCAACGGGCCTCCCCATTGGTTACTGGGCAGCGGCATTGTATCATGCTAGGCGGCTGCCAATAGGAAAAAAAAAAAAAGAAAAGTTAACCAATCGGACTCCCCATTGGTTACTGGGCAGCGGCCTAGTATCATGCTAGGCCGCTGCCTATAGGAAAAAAAAAAAAAAAAAAAAAAAAAAAAAAAAAAAAAAAAAAAAAAAAAAAAAACATTAAATTAAAACAATGGGCCTCCCCAATGGTTACTGGGCAGCGGCCTAGTATCATGCTTGGCTGCTGCATATAGGAAAAAAAAAACATTAAATTTAACCAATGGGCTTCCCCATTGGTTACTGGGCAGCGGCCTAGTATCATGATAGGCCGCTGCCCATAGGAAAAAATAAAAAAATAAAAAAAAAGGAAATTTAACCAATGGGACTCCTCATTGGTTACTGGGCAGCGGCCTAGTATCATGCTAGGCCACTGCCCATAGGAAAAAAAAAAAAAAACAGGAAATTAAAACAATGGGCCTCCCCATTGGTTACTGGGCAGCGGCCTAGTATTATGCTAGGCTGCTGCATATAGGAAAAAAAAATGAAATTTAACCAATGGGCTTCCCCATTGGTTATTGGGCAGCGGCCCAGTATCTTGCTGGGCCGCTGCCCATAGGAAAAAAAAAAAAAAAAAAAAAAAAAAAAAACAGGAAATTAGAACAATTGGCCTCCCCATTGGTTACTGGGCAGCGGCCCAGTATCATGCTTGGCCGCAGCCCATAGGAAAAAAAAAAAAAAAAGGAAATTAAAACAATGGGCCTCCCCATTGGTTACTGGGCAGCGGCCTAGTATCATGCTAGGCCGCTGCCTATAGGAAAAAAAAAACTAGAAATTAAACCAATGGGCCCCCCCATTGGTTACTGGGCAGCGGCCTAGTATCATGCAAGGCGGCTGCCAATAGGAAAAAAAAAAAAAAAAAAAAAACAGGAAATTAAAACAATGGGCCTCCCCATTGGTTACTGGGCAGCGGCCCAGTATCATGCTAGGCCGCAGCCCATAGGAAAAAAAAAAAGGAAATTAAAACAATGGGCCTCCCCATTGGTTACTGGGCAGCGGCCTAGTATCATGCTAGGCTGCTGCATATAGGAAAAAAAAAAAAAAAACAGGATATTAAACCAATGGGCCTCCCCATTGGTTACTGGGCAGCGGCCTAGTATCATGCTAGGCCGCTGCCCATAAGAAAAAAAAAAAAAAAAAAAAAAACAGTAAATTAAACCAATAGGCCTCCCCATTGGTTACTGGGCAGCGGCCTAGTATCATGCTAGGTGGCTGCCAATAGGAAAAAAAAAAAAGGAAATTTAACCAATGGGACTCTCCATTGGTTACTGGGCAGCGGTCTAGTATCATGCTAGGCCGCTGCCCATAGGAAAAAAAAAAAAAAAAAAAAAAGGAAATTAAAACAATGGGCCTCACCAATGGTTACTGGGCAGCGGCCTAGTATCATGCTAGGCTGCTGCTTATAGGAAAAAAAAAAAAAAAAAAAAAAAAAAAAAAAAAAAAAAAAAAAAAAAAAAAAACATGAAATTTAACCAATGGGCTTCCCCATTGGTTACTGGGCAGCGTCCCAGTATCATGCTGGGCCGCTGCCCATTGGAAAAAAAAAAAAAAAAAAAAAAACAGGAAATTAAACCAATGGGCCTCCCTATTGGTTACTGGGCAGCGGCCCAGTATTGTGCTAGGCTGCTGCCATAGGAAAAAAAAAAAAAAAAAAAAAAAAAACAGGAAATTAAACCAATGGGCCTCCCCATTGGATACTGGGCAGCGGCCGAGTATGATGTTAGGCCGCTGCATATAGGAAAAAAAAAAAAAAAAAAAAAAAAAACAGGAAATTAAACCAATGGGCCTCCCCATTGGTTACTGGGCAGCGGCCTAGTATCATGCTAGGCCGCTGCCCATAGGAAAAAATAAAAAAATAAAAAAAAGGAAATTTAACCAATGGGACTTCCCATTGGTTACTGGTCAGCGGCCTAGTATCATGCTAAGCCGCTGCCCATAGGAAAAAAAAAAAAAAAAAAAAAAAAAAAGGAAATTAAAACAATGGGCCTCCCCATTGGTTACTGGGCAGCGGCCTAGTATCATGCTAGGCTGCTGCATATAGGAAAAAAAAAAAACGGGATATTAAACCAATGGGCCTCCCCATTGGTTACTGGGCAGCTGCCTAGTATCATGCAAGGCCGCTGACCATAAGAAAAAAAAAAAAAAAAAAAAAAAAAAACTGTAAATTAAACCAATGGTCCTCCCAATTGGTTACTGGGCAGTGGCCGAGTATCATGCTAGGCCGCTGCCGATAGGAAAAAAAAAAAAATGAAATTTAACCAATGGGCCTCCCCATTGGTTACTGGGCAGCGGCCTAGTATCATGCAAGGCCGCTGCCCATAGGAAAAAAAAAAAAAAAAAAGGAAATTTGACCAATGGGACTCCCCATTGGTTACTGGGCAGCGGCCTAGTATCATGCTAGGCCGCTGCCTATAGGAAAAGAAAAAAAAAAAAAAAAAAAGGAAATTAAAACTATGGGCCTCCCCGATGGTTACTGGGCAGCGGCCTAGTATCATGCTAGGCTGCTGCATATAGGAAAAAAAAATATGAAATTTAACCAATGGGCTTCTGGCCGCTGCCCATAGGTAAAAAAAAAAAAAAAAAAAAAAAAATTAAAACAATGGGCCTCCCCAATGGTTACTGGGCAGCGGCCGAGTACCATGCTAGGCCGCTGCTATAGGGAAAAAAAAAAAAAAAAAAAAAAAAAAAAAAAAAAAAAAAACAGGAAATTAAACCAATGGGCCTCCCCATTGGTTACTGGTCAGCGGCCTAGTATCATGCTAGGCGGCTGCCCATAGGAAAAAAAAATAATAAAAAAAAGGAAATTTAACCAATGGGACTCCCCATTGGTTACTGGGCAGCGGCCTAGTATCATGCTAGGCCGCTGCCCATAGGAAAAAAAAAAAAAAAAAAAAAAAAAAAAAAAAAAAAACAGGAAATTAAACCAATGGGCCTCCCCATTGGTTACTGGTCAGCGGCCTAGTATCATGCTAGGCGGCTGCCAATTGGAAAAAAAAATTATAAAAAAAGGAAATTTAACCAATGGGACTCCCCATTGGTTACTGGGCAGCGGCCTAGTATCATGCTAGGCCGCTGCCCATAGGAAAAAAAAAAAAAAAAAAAAAAAAAAAAAAACAGGAAATTAAAACAATGGGCCTCCCCAATGGTTACTGGGCAGCGGCCTAGTATCATGCTTGGCTGCTGCATATAGGAAAAAAAAAAAAAAAAAAAAAAAAAAAACATGAAATTTAACCAATGGGCTTCCCCATTGGTTACTGGGCAGCAGCCCAGTATCATGCTGGGCCGCTGCCCATAGGAAAAAAAAAAAAAAAATGAAATTAAAACAATGGGCCTCCCCATTGGTTACTGGGCAGCGGCCCAGTATCTTGCTGGGCCGCTGCACATAGGAAAAAAAAAAAAAAAAAAAAAAAAAACAAGGAAATGAAACCAATGGGCCTCCCCATTGATTCCTGGGCAGCGGCCCAGTATCATGCTGGGCCGCTGCCCATAGGTAAAAAAAAAAAAAAGGAAATTAAACCAATGGGCCTCCCCATTGGTTATTGGGCAGCGGCCTAGTATCATGCTAGGCCGCTGCCAATAGTAAAAATAAAAAAATAAAAAAATAACACAAAATTAAACCAATGGGCCACCCCATTGGTTACTGGGCAGCGGCCAAGGATCATGCTAGGCGCCTGCCAATAGGGAAAAAAAAAAAAAAAAAACAGGAAATTAAAACAATGGGCCTCCACATTGGTTACTGGGCAGCGGCCGAGTATCATGCTAGGCCGCTGCCTATAGGAAAAAGAAAAAAAAAAAAAAAAAAAAAAAAACAAGAAATTTAACCAATGGGCCTCCCCATTGGTTACTGGGCAGCGGTCCAGTATCATGCTGGGCCGCTGCCCATAGGAAAAAAAAAAATAAAAAAAAAAAAATAATAATTTTAAATTAAACCAATGGTCCTCCCAATTGGTTACTGGGCAACGGCCGAGTATCATGCTAGGCCGCTGCAGATAGGAAAAAAAAAAAAAAAAAAAAAAAAAAAAAAAAAAAAAAAAAAAAAAAAAAAAAAAAAACATGAAATTTAACCAATGGGCCTCCCCATTGGTTACTGGGCAGCGGCATAGTATCATGCTAGGCGGCTGGAAATATGAAAAAAAAATAAAAAATAAAATAAAAAGGAAATTAAACTAATGGGCCTCCCCATTGGTTATTGGGCAGCGGCCTAGTATTATGCTAGGCGGCTGCCAATAGGGAAAAAAAAAAAAAAAAAAAAACAGGAAATTAATACAATGGGCCTCCCCATTGGTTACTGGGCAGCAGCCGAGTATCATGCTAGGCCGCTGCCTATAGGAAAAAAAAAAAAAAAAAAAAAAAAAAAAAAAAAAAAAAAAAAAAAAAAAACAGGAAATTAAAACAATGGGCCTCCCCATTGGTTTCTGGGCAGCGGCCTAGTATCATGCTAGGCCGCTGCCTATAGGAAAAAAAAAAAAACAGGAAATTAAACCAATGGGCCTCCCCATTGGTTACTGGGCAGCGGTGTAGTATCATGCAAGGCCGCTGCCCATAGGAAAAAAAAAAAAAAAAAAAAGAAGGAAATTTGACCAATGGGACTCCCCATTGGTTACTGGGCAGCGGCCTAGTATCATGCTAGGCCGCTGCCTATAGGAAAAGAAAAAAAAAAAATAGGAAATTAAAACTATGGGCCTCCCCGATGGTTACTGGGCAGCGGCCTAGTATCATGCTAGGCTGCTGCATATAGGAAAAAAAATATATATGAAATTTAACCAATGGGCTTCCCCATTGGTTACTTGGCAGCGGCCCAGTATCATGCTGGGCCGCTGCACATAGGAAAAAAAAAAAAAAAATTAAAACAATGGGCCTCCCCAATGGTTACTGGGCTGCGGCCGAGTATCATGCTAGGCCGCTGCCTATAGGGAAAAAAAATTAGGAAATTAAACCAATGGGCCTCCCAATTGGTTACTGGTCAGCGGCCTTGTATCATGCTAGGCGGCTGCTCATAGGAAAAAAAATAATAAAAAAAAAGGAAATTTAACCAATGGGACTCCCCATTGGTTACTGGGCAGCGGCCTAGTATCATGCTAGGCCGCTGCCCATAGGAAAAAAAAAAAAAAAAAAAAAAAAAAACAAAAAAAACAGGAAATTAAACCAATGGGCCTCCCCATTGGTTACTGGGCAGCAGCCTAGTATCATGCTAGGCGGCTGCCCATAGGAAAAAAATATAATAAAAAAAGGAAATTTAACGAATGGGACTCCCCATTGGTTACTGGGCAGCGGCCTAGTATCATGCTAGGCCGCTGCCCATAGGAAAAAAAAAAAAAAAAAAAAAAAAAAAAAAAAAAAAAGGAAATTAAACCAATGGGCCTCCCCATTGGTTACTGGGCAGCGGCCTAGTATCATGCTAGGCGGCTGCCCATAGGAAAAAAAAATAATAAAAAAAGGAAATTTAACCAATGGGACTCCCCATTGGTTACTGGGCAGCGGCTTAGTATCATGCTAGGCTGCTGCCCATAGGAAAAAAAAAAATAAAAAAATAAAAAATAAAAAATAGGAAATTAAAACAATGGGCCTCCCTAATGGTTACTGGGCAGCGGCCTAGTATCATGCTTGGCTGCTGCATATAGGAAAAAAAAAAAAAAAAAAAAAAAAAAAAAAAAAAAAAAGATGAAATTTAACCAATGGGCTTCCCCATTGGTTACTGGGCAGCAGCCTAGTATCATGCTGGGCCGCTGCCCATAGGAAAAAAAAAAAAAAAAAAACATGAAATTAAAACAATGGGCCTCCCCATTGGTTAATGGGCAGCGGCCCAGTATCATGCTGGGCCGCTGCACATAGGAAAAAAAAAAAAAAAAAAAAAAAAAGAAATTAAACCTATGGGCCTCCCCATTGGTTACTGGGCAGCGGCCCAGTATCATGCTAGGCCGCTGCCCATAGGAAAAAAAAAAAATTAAAACAATGGGCCTCCCCATTTGTTACTGGGCAGCGGCCTAGTATCATGCTAGGCCGCTGCCTATAGGAAAAAAAAAAAAAAAAAGAAATTAAACCAATGGGCCCCCACATTGGTTACTGGGCAGCGGCCTAGTATCATGCTAGGCCGCTGCCCATAGGAAAAAAAGGAAATTAAAACAATGGGCCTCCCCATTTGTTACTGGGCAGCGGCCTAGTATCATGCTAGGCCGCTGCCAATAGAAAAAAAAAGAAGGAAATTAAACCAATGGCCCCCCCCATTGGTTACTGGGCAGCGGCCCAGTATCATGCTAGGCCGCTTCCCATAGGAAAAAAAAAAAATTAAAACAATGGGCCTCCCCATTTGTTACTGGGCAGCGGCCTAGTATCATGCTAGGCCGCTGCCTATAGGAAAAAAAAAAAAAAAATGAAATTAAACCAATGGGCCCCCACATTGGTTACTGGGCAGCGGCCTAGTATCATGCTAGGCCGCTGCCCATAGGAAAAAAAGGAAATTAAAACAATGGGCCTCCCCATTTGTTACTGGGCAGCGGCCTAGTATCATGCTAGGCCGCTGCCAATAGGGAAAAAAAAAAAAAAAACAGGAAATTAAAACAATGGGCCTCCCCATTGGTTACTGGGCAGCGGCCGAGTATCATGCTAGGCTGCAGCCTATAGGAAAAAGAAAAAAAAAAAAAAAAAAAAAAAAAAAAAACAAGAAATTTAACCAATGGGCCTCCCCATTGGTTACTGGGCAGCGGCCCAGTATTATGCTGGACCGCTGCCCATAAGAAAAAAAAAAAAAAAAAAAAAAAAAAAAAAAACTGGAAATTAAACCAATGGTCCTCCCAATTGGTTACTGGGCAGCGGCCGAGTATCATGCTAGGCTGCTGCCGATAGGAACAAAAAAAAAAAAAAAAAAAAAAAAAAAAAAAAAAAAAACATGAAATTTAACCAATGGGCCTCCCCATTGGTTACTGGGCAGCGGCTTAGTATCATGCTAGGCGGCTGGAAATATGAAAAAAAAATAAAAAATAAAATAAAAAGTAAATTAAACCAATGGGCCTCCCCATTGGTTATTGGGCAGCGGCCTAGTATCATGCTAGGCGGCTGCCAATAGGGAAAAAAAAAAAAATAGAAAATTAATACAATGGGCCTCCCCATTGGTTACTGGGCAGCAGCCGAGTATCATGCTAGGCCGCTGCCTATAGGAAAAAAAAAAAAAAAAAAAAAAAAACAGGAAATTAAAACAATGGGCCTCCCCATTGGTTTCTGGGCAGCGGCCTAGTATCATGCTAGGCCGCTGCCTATAGGAAAAAAAAAAAACAGGAAATTAAAACAATGGTCCTTCCCATTGGTTACTGGGCAGCGGCCTACTATCATGCTAGGCCGCTGCCTAAGGGAAAAAAAAAAAAAAAAACAAGAAATTAAACCAATGGGCCTCCACATTGGTTACTGGGCAGCGGCATAGTATCATTATAGGCGGCTGGAAAAAGGATTAAAAAAATAAAAAAAAAAAAAAGGAAATTAAACCAATAGGCCTCCCCATTGGTTACTGGGTAGCGGCCTAGTATCATGCTAGGCGGCTGCCAATAGGGAAAAAAAAAAAAAAAAAAAAAAAAAAAAAAAAAAACAGGAAATTAAAACAATGGGCCTCCCCATTGGTTACTGGGCAGCGGCCGAGTATCATGCTAGGCCGCTGCCTATTGGAAAAAAAAAATAAAAAAATAAAAACAGGGAATTAAACCAATGGGCCTCCCCATTGGTTACTGGGCAGCGGCCGAGTATCATGCTAGGCCGCTGGCTATAGGAAAAAAAAAAAAAAAAAAAAAAGTAAATTAAACCAATGGGCCTCCCCATTGGTTATTGGGCAGCGGCCTAGTATCATGCTAGGCCGCTGCCCATAGGAAAAAAAAAAAAAAAAAAAAACAGGAAATTAAAACAATGGGCCTCCCCATTGGTTACAGGGCAGCGTCCTAGTATCATGATAGGCTGCTGCATATAGAAAAAAAAAAACAGGAAATTAAACCAATGGGCCTTCCCATGGGTTACTGGGCAGCGGCCTAGTATCATGCTAGGCGGCTGCCAATAGGAAAAAAAAAAAAAAAAAAAAAAAAAAAAAAAAAAAAAAACAAGAAATTAAAACAATGGGCCTCTCCATTGGTTACTGGGCAGCGGCCGAGTATCATGCTAGGCTGCTGCCATAGGAAAAAAAAAAAACAGGAAATTAAACCAATTGGCCTACCTATTGGTTACTGGGCAGTGGCCTAGTATGATGCTAGGCTGCTGCCATAGGAAAAAAAAAAAAAAAAAAGGAAATTAAAACAATGGGCTTCCCCATTGGTTACTGGGCAGCGGCCCAGTATCATGCTGGGCCGCTGCCCATAGGAAAAAAAAAAAAAAACAGGAAATTAAAACAATGGTCCTCCCAATTGGTTACTGGGCAGCGGCCCAGTATCATGCTGGGCCGCTGCCCATAGAAAAAAAAAAAACAAAAAAAAAAAAAAAAAACAAGAAATTAAACCAATGGGCCTCCCCATTGGTTACTGGGCAGCGGCCTAGTATCATGCTAGGCTGCTGCATATAGGAAAAATAAAAAAAAAACAGGAAATTAAACCAATGGGCCTCCCCATTGGTTACTGGGCAGCGGCCTAGTATCATGCTAGGCCGCTGCCCATAAGAAAAAAAAAAAAAAAAAAAAAAAAAAAAAACAGGAAATTAAACCAATGGGCCTCCCCATTGGTTACTGGGCAGCGGCCTAGTATCATGCAAGGCCGCTGCCCATAGGAAAAAAAAAAAAGGAAATTTAACCAATGGGACTCCCCATTGGTTACTGGGCAGCGGCCTAGTATCATGCTAGGCCGCTGCCTATAGGAAAAGAAAAAAAAAATAGAAAATTAAAACAATGGGCCTCCCCGATGGTTACTGGGCAGCGGCCTAATATCATGCTAGGCTGCTGCATATAGGAAAAAAAAATACGAAATTTAACCAATGGTCTTCCCCATTGGTTACTGGGCAGCGGCCCAGTATCATGCTGGGCCGCTGCCCATAGGAAAAAAAAAAAAAAAAAAACACTAAATTAAAACTATTGGCCTCCCCATTGGTTACTGGGCAGCGGCCCAGTATCATGCTGCGGCGCTGCCCATAGGAAAAAAAAAAAAAAAAAAAAGGAAATTAAAACAATGGGCCTCCCCAATGTTTACTGGGCAGCGGCCGAGTATCATGCTAGGCCGCTGCCTATAGGAAAAAAAAAAAAAAAAAAAAAACAGGAAATTAAACCAATGGGCCTCCCCATTGGTTACTGGGCAGCGGCCCAGTATCATGCTAGGCCGCTGCCTATAGGAAAAAAAAAAAAAAATGAAATTAAAACAGTGGGCCTCCCCATTGATTACTGGGCAGCGGCCTAGTATCATGCTAGGCCGCTGCCTATAGAAAAAAAAAAAAAAAAACAAGAAATTAAACCAATGGGCCCCCCCATTGGTTACTGGGCAGCGGCCGAGTATCATGCTAGGCCGCTGCCAATTGGGAAAAAAAAAAAAAAAAAAAAAAAAAACAGAAAATTAAACCAATGGGACTCCCCATTGGTTACTGGGCAGCGACCTAGTATCATGCTAGGCCGCTGCCCATAGGAAAAAAATAATAAAAAAAAAAAAAAGGAAATTTAACCAATAGGACTCCCCATTGGTTACTGGGCAGCGGCCTTGTATCATGCTAGGACGCTGCCCAAAGGAAAAAAAAAAAAAAAAAAAAACAGGAAATTAAAACAATGGGCCTCCCCATTGGTTACTGGGCAGCGGCCTAGTATCATGCTAGGCTGCTGCAGATAGGAAAAAAAAAATGGAAATTAAACCAATGGGCCTCCCCATTGATTACTGGGCAACGGCCTAGTATCATGCAAGGCCGCTGCCCATAGGAAAAAAAAAAAAAAAAAAAAGCAGGAAATTAAAACAATGGGCCTCCCCATTGGTTACTGGGCAGCGGCCTAGTATAATGCTAGGCTGCTGCATATAGGAAAAAAAAAAAAAAAAAACACGAAATTAAACCAATGGGCCTCCCCATAGGTTAATGGGCAGCGGCCCAGTATCATGCTGGGCCGCTGCCCATAGGAAAAAAAAAAAAAAAAAAAGAAAATTAAAACAATGGGCCTCCCCATTGGTTACTGGGCAGCGGCCGAGTATCATGCTAGGCCGCTGCCGATAGGGAAAAAAAAAAAAAAAAAAAAAAAAAAAAAAACAGAAAATTAAACCAATGGGCCTCCCCATTGGTTACTGGGCAGCGTCCTAGTATCATGCTAGGCCCCTGCCCATAGGAAAAAAATAATAAAAAAAAAAGGAAAGTTAACCAACGAGAGGCCCCATTGGTTATTGTGCAGTGGCCTTGTATCATGCTAGGCCGCTGCCCATAAGAAAAAAAAAAAAAAAAAAAAAACAGGAAATTAAAACAATGGCCCTCCCCATTGGTTACTGGGCAGCGGCCTAGTATCATGCTAGGCTGCTGCATATAGGGAAAAAAATGGAAATTAGACCAATGGGCCTCCCCATTGGTTACTGGGCAGCGGCTTAGTATCATGCAAGGCCGCTGCCCATAGGAAAAAAAAAAAAAAAAAGCAGGAAATTAAAACAATGGGCCGCCCCATTGGTTACTGGGCAGCGGGTTAGTATAATGCTAGGCTGCTGCATATAGGAAAAAAAAAGAAAAAAAAAAAACACGAAATTAAACCAAAGGGCCTCCCCATAGGTTAATGGGCAGTGGCCCAGTTTCATGCTGGGCCGGTGCCCATAGGAAAAAAAAAAAAAAAAAAACAGAAAATTAAAACAATGGCCCCCCCCATTGGTTACTGGGCAGCGGACGAGTATCATGCTAGGCCGCTTCCAATTGGGAAAAAAAAAAAAAAAAAAAAAAACAGAAAATTAAACCAATGGGACTCACCATTGGTTACTGGGCAGCGACCTAGTATCATGCTAGGCCGCTGCCCATACGAAAAAAATAATAATAATAAAAAAATAGGAAATTTAACAAATGGGACTCCCCATTGGTTACTGGGCAGCGGCCTTGTATCATGCTAGGCCGCTGCCCATAGGAAAAAAAAAAAAAAAAAACAGGAAATTAAAACAATGGGCCTCCCCATTGGTTACTGGGCAGCGGCCTAGTATCATGCTAGGCTGCTGCATATAGGGAAAAAAAATGGAAATTAGACCAATGGGCTCCCCCTTTGGTTATTGGGCAGCGGCCTAGTATCATGCAAGGCCGCTGCCCATAGGAAAAAAAAAAAAAAAAAAAAGCAGTAAATTAAAACAATGGGCCTCTCCATTGGTTACTGGGCAGCGGCCTAGTATAATGCTAGGCTGCTGCATATAGGAAAAAAAAAAAAAAAAAAAAACACGAAATGAAACCAATGGGCCTCCCCATAGGTTAATGGGCAGCGGCCCAGTATCATGCTGGGCCGCTGCCCATAGGAAAAAAAAAAAAAAAACAGGAAATTAAAACAATGGGCCTCCCCATTGGTTACTGGGCAGCGGACGAGTATCATGCTAGGCCGCTGCCAATTGGGAAAAAAAAAAAAAAAAACAGAAAATTAAACCAATGGGACTCCCCATTGGTTACTGGGCAGCGACCTAGTATCATGCTAGGCCGCTGCCCATAGGAAAAAAATAATAATAATAATAAAATAGGAAATTTAACCAATGGGACTCCCCATTGGTTACTGGGCAGCGGCCTTGTATCATGCTAGGCCGCTGCCCATAGGAAAAAAAAAAAAAAAAACAGGAAATTAAAACAATGGGCCTCCCCATTGGTTACTGGGCAGCGGCCTAGTATCATGCTAGGCTGCTGCATATAGGAAAAAAAAATGGAAATTAAACCAATGGGCCTCCCCATTGGTTACTGGGCAGCGGCCTAGTATCATGCAAGGCGACTGCCCATAGGAAAAAAAAAAAAAAAAAAAGCAGGAAATTAAAACAATGGGCCTCCCCATTGGTTACTGGGCAGCGGCCTAGTATAATGCTAGGCTGCTGCATATAGGAAAAAAAAAAAAAAACACGAAATTAAACCAATGGGCCTCCCCATAGGTTAATGGGCAGCGGCCCAGTATCATGCTGGGCCGCTGCCCATAGAAAAAAAAAAAAAAAAAGGAAATAAAAACAATGGGCCTCCCCATTGGTTACTGGGCAGCGGCCGAGTATCATGCTAGGCCGCTGCCAATAGGAAAAAAAAAAAAAAAAAAAAAAAAAACAGAAAATTAAACCAATGGGCCTCCCCATTGGTTACTGGGCAGCGACCTAGTATCATGCTAGGCCGCTGCCCATAGGAAAAAAATTATAAAAAAAAAAAAAAGGAAATTTAACCAATGGGACTCCCCATTGGTTACTGTGCAGCGGCCTTGTATCATGCTAGGCCGCTGCCCATAGGAAAAAAAAAAAAACATGAAATTAAAACAATGGGCCTCCCCATTGGTTATTGGGCAGCGGCCTAGTATCATGCTAGGCTGCTGCATATAGGGAAAAAAAAATGGAAACTAGACCAATGGGCCTCCCCATTAGTTACAGGGCAGCGGCCTAGTATCATGCAAGGCCGCTGCCCATAGGAAAAAAAAAAAAAAAAAAAAAAAAAAAAAAGCAGTAAATTAAAACAATGGGCCTCCCCATTGGTTACTGGGCAGCGGCCTAGTATAATGCTAGTCTGCTTCATATAGGAAAAAAAAAAAACACGAAATTAAAACAATGGGCCTCTCCATTGGTTACTGGGCAGCGGCCGAGTATCATGCTAGGCAGCTGCCTATAGGAAAAAAAAAAAAAATAGGAAATTAAACCAATGGGCCTCCCCATTGGTTACTGGGCAGCGGCCTAGTATCATGCTAGGCCGCTGCCCTTAGGAAAAAAAAAAAAAAAAAAAAGAGGAAATTAAAACAATGGACCTCCCCGTTGGTTACTGGGCAGCGGCCTAGTATCATGCTAGGCTGCTGCCTATAGGAAAAAAAAAAAACTGTAAATTAAACCAATGGGCCTCCCCATTGGTTACTGGGCAGCGGCCTAGTATCATGCTAGGCGGCTGCCAATATGAAAAAAAAAAAAAAAAAAAAAACAAGAAATTAAAACAATGGGCCTCTCCATTGGTTATTGGGCAGCGGCCGAGTATCATGCTAGGCCGCTGCCTATAGGAAAAAAAAAAAACAGGAAATTAAACCAATGGGCCTCCCCATTGGGTACTGGGCAGCGGCCCAATATCATGCTGGGGCGCTGCCCATAGGAAAAAAAAAAAAAAACAGTAAATTAAACCAATGGGCCTCCCCATTGGTTACTGGGCAGCGGCCTAGTATCATGCTAGGCGGCAGCAAATAGGAATAAAAAAAAAAAAAAAGAAATTAAAACAATGGGCCTCTGCATTGATTACTGGGCAGGGGTCGAGTATCATGCTAGGCCGCTGCCTATAGGAAAAAAAAAAAACAGGAAATTAAACCAATGGGCCTCCCCATTGGTTACTGGGCAGCGGCCCAGTATCATGCTGGGCCGCTGCCCAAAGGAAAAAATAAAAAATAAAAAAAAAAATAAAAATAAAAAAGGAAATTAAACCAATGGGCCTCCTCATTGGTTACTGGGCAGCGGCCTAGTATCATACTAGGCCGCTGCCTATAGGAAAAAAAAAAAAAAAAAAAAAAAAAACAGGAAATTAAAACAATGGGCCTCACCATTGGTTACTGGGCAGCGGCCGAGTATCATGCTAGGCCGCTGCCTATATGATAAAAAAAAAAAAAAAAAAAAAACAGGAAATTAAAACAATGGGCGTCCCCATTGGTTACTGGGCAGCGGCCTAGTATCATGCAAGGCCCCTGCCTATAGGGAAAAAAAAAAAAAAAGAGTAAATTAACCCAATGGGCCTCCCCATTGGTTACTGGGCAGCGGCCTAGTATCAAGCTAGGCGACTGCCAATAGGAAAAAAAAAAAAAATCAGTAAATTAAACCAATGGGCCTCCCCATTGGTTACTGGGCAGCGGCCTAGTATCATGCTAGGCGGCTGCCAATAGGGAAAAAAAAAAAACAGTAAATTAAACCAATGGGCCTTCCCATTAGTTACTGGGAAGCGGCCTAGTATCATGCTAGGCGGCTGCAAATAGGAAAAAAAAAAAAAAAAAAAAGAAATTAAAACAATGGGCCTCTCCATTGGTTATTGGGCAGCGGCCGAGTATCATGCTAGGCGGCTGCCCATAGGGAAAAAAAAAAATAGGAAATTAAACGAATGGGCCTCCCCATTGGTTACTGGGCAGCGGCCTAGTATCATGCTGGGCCGCTGCCTATAGGAAAAAAAAAAAATAAGAAATTAAAACAATGGGCCTCACCATTGGTTACTGGGCAGCGGACAAGTATCATGCTAGGCCGCTGCCTATATGAAAAAAAAAAAAAAAAAAAAAACATGAAATTAAAACAATGGGCCTCCCCATTGGTTACTGTGCAGCGGCCTAGTATCATGCTAGGCCGCTGCCTATAGGGGGAAAAAAAAAAAAGAAAAAAAAAAAAAAATTAAACCAATGGGCCTCCCCATTCGTTACTGGGCAGCGGCTTACCATCATGTTAGGCACCTCCCCATAGTACAAAAAAAAAAAAAAACAGGAAATTTAACCAATGGGACTCCCCATTGGTTACTGGGCAGCGGCCTAGTATCATGCTAGGCGGCTGCCAATAGGGAAAAAAAAACGAAATTTAACCAATGGGACTCCACATTGGCTACTGGGCAGCGGCCTAGTATCATGCTAGGCCGCTGCCTATAGGGAAAAAAAAAACAAAAAAAAAAACAAGAAATTAAACCAATGTGCCCCCCCATTGGTTACTGGGCAGCGGCTTAGTATCATGCTAGGTGGCTGCCGATAGGGAAAAAAAAAAAAAAAAAAAACAGGAAATTAAAACAATGGGCCTCCCCATTGGTTACTGGGCAGCGGCCGAGTATCATGCTAGGCCGCTGCCTATAGGAAAAAAAAAAAAAGGAAATTAAAACAATGGGCCTCCCCATTGGTTACTGGGCAGCGGCCGAGTATCATGCTAGGCCGCTCCCTATAGGAAAAAAAAAAAAAACAGGGAATTAAACCAATTGGCCTCCCATTGGTTACTGGGCAGCGGCCTAGTATCATGCTAGGCCCCTGCCCATAGGAAAAAAAAAAAAAAAAAGATGAAATTAAAACGATTGGCGTCCCCATAGGTTACTAGGCAGCGACCTAGTATCATGCTAGGCCGCTGACCATAGGAAAAAAAAAAGGAAATTTAACCAAAGGGACTCCCCATTGGTTACTGGGCAGCGGCCTAGTATCATGCTAGGCTGCTGCATATAGGAAAAAAAAAAAAAAAACAGGAAATTAAACCAATGGGCCTTCCCATTGGTTACTGGGCAGCGGCCTAGTATCATGCTAGGCGGCTGCAAATAGGAAAAAAAAAAAAGCAGTAAATTAAACCAATGAGCCTCCCCATTGGTTACTGGGCAGCGGCCTAGTATCATGCTAGGCGGCTGCCAATAGGAAAAAAAAAAGGAAATTTAACCAATGGGACTCCCCATTGGTTACTGGGCAGCGGCCTAGTATCATGCTAGCCCGCTGCCCATAGCAAAAAAAAAAAAAACATGAAATTAAAACAATGGGCCTCCCCATTGGTTACTGGGCAGCGACCTAGTATTATGCTAGGCTTTTGCATATAGGAAAAAAAAAAAAATAGGAAATTAAACCAGTGGGCCTCCCCATTGGTTACTGGGCAGCGGCCTAGTATCATGCTAGGCGGCTGCCAATAGGAAAAAAAAAAAAAAAAAAAAAAAAAAAAAAAAAAAAACAAGAAATTAAAACAATGGGCCTCTCCATTGGTTACTGGGCAGCGTCCGAGTATCATGCTAGGCCGCTGCCTATAGGAAAAAAAAAAAAACAGGAAATTAAACCAATTGGCCTACCCATTGGTTACTGGGCAGTGGCCTAGTATCATGCTAGGCTGCTGCCATAGGAAAAAAAAAAAAAAAAAAGGAAATTAAAACAATGGGCTTCCCCATTGGTTACTGGGCAGCGGCCCAGTATCATGCTGGGCCGCTGCCCATAGGAAAAAAAAAAAAAAAACAGGAAATTAAAACAATGGTCCTCCCAATTGGTTACTGGGCAGCGGCCCAGTATCATGCTGGGCCGCTGCCCATAGAAAAAAAAAAAACAAAAAAAAAAAAAAAAAACAAGAAATTAAACCAATGGGCCTCCCCATTGGTTACTGGGCAGCGGCCTAGTATCATGCTAGGCTGCTGCATATAGGAAAAATAAAAAAAAAACAGGAAATTAAACCAATGGGCCTCCCCATTGGTTACTGGGCAGCGGCCTAGTATCATGCTAGGCCGCTGCCCATAAGAAAAAAAAAAAAAAAAAAAAAAAAAAAAACAGGAAATTAAACCAATGGGCCTCCCCATTGGTTACTGGGCAGCGGCCTAGTATCATGCAAGGCCGCTGCCCATAGGAAAAAAAAAAAAGGAAATTTAACCAATGGGACTCCCCATTGGTTACTGGGCAGCGGCCTAGTATCATGCTAGGCCGCTGCCTATAGGAAAAGAAAAAAAAAATAGAAAATTAAAACAATGGGCCTCCCCGATGGTTACTGGGCAGCGGCCTAATATCATGCTAGGCTGCTGCATATAGGAAAAAAAAATACGAAATTTAACCAATGGGCTTCCCCATTGGTTACTGGGCAGCGGCCCAGTATCATGCTGGGCCGCTGCACATAGAAAAAAAAAAAAAAAAAAAAAACACTAAATTAAAACTATTGGCCTCCCCATTGGTTACTGGGCAGCGGCCCAGTATCATGCTGCGGCGCTGCCCATAGGAAAAAAAAAAAAAAAAAAAAGGAAATTAAAACAATGGGCCTCCCCAATGTTTACTGGGCAGCGGCCGAGTATCATGCTAGGCCGCTGCCTATAGGAAAAAAAAAAAAAAACAGGAAATTAAACCAATGGGCCTCCCCATTGGTTACTGGGCAGCGGCCCAGTATCATGCTAGGCCGCTGCCTATAGGAAAAAAAAAAAAAAATGAAATTAAAACAGTGGGCCTCCCCATTGGTTACTGGGCAGCGGCCTAGTATCATGCTAGGCCGCTGCCTATAGAAAAAAAAAAAAAAAAAACAAGATATTAAACCAATGGGACTCCCCATTGGTTTCTGGGCAGCGGCCGAGGATCATGCTAGGCCGCTGCCAATTGGGAAAAAAAAAAAAAAAAAAAAAAAAAACAGAAAATTAAACCAATGGGACTCCCCATTGGTTACTGGGCAGCGACCTAGTATCATGCTAGGCCGCTGCCCATAGGAAAAAAATAATAATAAAAAAAAAATAGGAAATTTAACCAATGGGACTCCCCATTGGTTACTGGGCAGCGGCCTTGTATCATGCTAGGTCGCTGCCCATAGGAAAAAAAAAAAAAAAAAACAGGAAATTAAAACAATGGGCCTCCCCATTGGTTACTAGGCAGTGGCCTAGTATCATGCTAGGCTGCTGCAGATAGGAAAAAAAAAATGGAAATTAAACCAATGGGCCTCCCCATTGGTTACTGGGCAGCGGCCTAGTATCATGCAAGGCCGCTGCCCATAGGAAAAAAAAAAAAAAAAAAAAAAAGGAGGAAATTAAAAAAAAGGGGCATCCCATTGGTTTCTGGGGAGTGTCCTTGTATAATGCTAGGCTGGGGCATATAGGAAAAAAAAAAAAACACGAAATTAAACCAAGGGGCCTCCCCATAGGTTAATGGGCAGCGGCCCAGTATCATGCTGGGGCGCTGCCCATTGGAAAAAAAAAAAAAAAAAAAAGGAAATTAAAACAATGGGCCTCCCCATGGGTTACTGGGCAGCGGCCTAGTATCATGCTAGGCCGCTGCCAATTGGGAAAAAAAAAAAAAAAACAGAAAATTAAACCAATGGGACTCCCCATTGGTTACTGGGCAGCGACCTAGTATCATGCTAGGCCGGTGCCCATAGGAAAAAAATAATAATAATAAAAAAAAAGGAAATTTAACCAATGGGACTCCCCATTGGTTACTGGGCAGCGGCCTTGTATCATGCTAGGCCGCTGCCCATAGGAAAAAAAAAAAAAAAAACAGGTAATTAAAATAATGGGCCTCCCCATTGGATACTGGGCAGTGGCCTAGTATCATGCGAGGCTGCTGCATATAGGAAAAAAAAATGGAAATTAAACCAATGGGCCTCCCCATTGGTTACTGGGCAGCGGCCTAGTATCATGCAAGGCGGCTGCCCATAGGAAAAAAAAAAAAAAAAAAGCAGGATATTAAAACAATGGGCCTCCCCATTGGTTACTGGGCAGCGGCCTAGTATAATGCTAGGCTGCTGCATATAGGAAAAAAAAAAAAAACACGAAATTAAACCAATGGGCCTCCCCATAGGTTAATGGGCAGCGGCCCAGTATCATGCTGGGCCGCTGCCCATAGGAAAAAAAAAAAAAAAGGAAATAAAAACAATGGGCCTCCCCATTGGTTACTGGGCAGCGGCCGAGTATCATGCTAGGCCGCTGCCAATAGGAAAAAAAAAAAAAAAAAAAAAAAACAGAAAATTAAACCAATGGGCCTCCCCATTGGTTACTGGGCAGCGACCTAGTATCATGCTAGGCCGCTGCCCATAGGAAAAAAATTATAAAAAAAAAAAATAGGAAATTTAACCAATGGGACTCCCCATTGGTTACTGTGCAGCGGCCTTGTATCATGCTAGGCCGCTGCCCATAGGAAAAAAAAAAAAAACATCAAATTAAAACAATGGGCCTCCCCATTGGTTATTGGGCAGCGGCCTAGTATCATGCTAGGCTGCTGCATATAGGGAAAAAAAAATGGAAACTAGACCAATGGGCCTCCCCATTAGTTACAGGGCAGCGGCCTAGTATCATGCAAGGCCCCAGCCCATAGGAAAAAAAAAAAAAAAAAAAAGCAGTAAATTAAAACAATGGGCCTCTCCATTGGTTACTGGGCAGCGGCCTAGTATAATGCTAGTCTGCTTCATATAGGAAAAAAAAAAAACACGAAATTAAAACAATGGGCCTCTCCATTGGTTACTGGGCAGCGGCCGAGTATCATGCTAGGCAGCTGCCTATAGGAAAAAAAAAAAAAAATAGGAAATTAAACCAATGGGACTCCCCATTGGTTACTGGGCAGCGGCCTAGTACCATTATAGGCCGCTGCCCTTAGGAAAAAAAAAAAAAAAAAAAGGGAAATTAAAACAATGGACCTCCCCGTTGGTTACTGGGCAGCGGCCTAGTATCATGCTAGGCTGCTGCCTATAGGAAAAAAAAAAAACTGTAAATTAAACCAATGGGCCTCCCCATTGGTTACTGGGCAGCGGCCTAGTATCATGCTAGGCGGCTGCCAATATGAAAAAAAAAAAAAAAAAAAAATTAGAAATTAAAACAATGGGCCTCTCCATTGGTTATTGGGCATCGGCCGAGTATCATGCTAGGCAGCTGCCTATAGGAAAAAAAAAAAAACAGGAAATTAAAGCAATGGGCCTCCCCATTGGTTACTGGGCAGCGGCCCAGTATCATGCTGGGTCGCTGCCCATAGGAAAAAAAAAAAAAAAATAGTAAATTGAACCAATGGGCCTCCCCATTGGTTACTGGGCAGCGGCCTAGTATCATGCTAGGCGGCAGCAAATAGGAATAAAAAAAAAAAAAAAGAAATTAAAACAATGGGCCTCTGCATTGATTACTGGGCAGCGGTCGAGTATCATGCTAGGCCGCTGCCTATAGGAAAAAAAAAAAAACAGGAAATTAAACCAATGGGCCTCCCCATTGGTTACTGGGCAGTGGCCCAGTATCATGCTGGGCCGGTGCCCATAGGAAAAAAAAAAATAAAAAAAAAAAAAAAAAAATAAAAAAGGAAATTAACCCAATGGGCCTCCCCATTGGTTACTGGGCAGCGGCCTAGTATCATACTAGGCCGCTGCCTATAGGAAAAAAAAAAAAAAAAAAAAAAAAAACAGGAAATTAAAACAATGGGCCTCACCATTGGTTACTGGGCAGCGGCCGAGTATCATGCTAGGCCGCTGCCTATATGAAAAAAAAAAAAAAAAAAAAAGAAAACATGAAAGTAAAACAAACGGCCTCCCCATTGGTTACTGGGCAGCGGCCTAGTATCATGCAAGGCCGCTGCCTATAGGGAAAAAAAAAAAAAAAAGAGTAAATTAAACCAATGGGCCTCCCCATTGGTTACTGGGCAGCGGCCTAGTATCAAGATAGGCGACTGCCAATAGGAAAAAAAAAAAAAAAAAAAAAAAAAAAAAAAAAAAAAAAACAGTAAATTAAACGAATGGGCCTCCCCATTGGTTACTGGGCAGAGGCCTAGTATCATGCTAGGCGGCTGCCAATAGGGAAAAAAAAAAACTGTAAATTAAACCAATGGGCCTCCCCATTGCTTACTGCGCAGCGGCCCAGTATCATGCTAGGCGGCTGCAAATAGGAAAAAAAAAAAAAATTAAAACAATGGGCCTCTCCATTGGTTACTGGGCAGCGGCCGAGTATCATGCTAGGCCGCTGCCTATAGGAAAAAAAAAAAAAACAGGAAATTAAAGCAATGGGCCTCCACATTGGTTACTGGGCAGCGGCCTAGTATCATGCTAGGCCGCTGCCTATAGGAAAAAAAAAAAATAAGAAATTAAAACAATGGGCCTCACCATTGGTTACTGGGCAGCGGCCAAGTATCATGCTAGGCCGCTGCCTATATGAAAAAAAAAAAAAAAAAAAACATGAAATTAAAACAATGGGCCTCCCCATTGGTTACTGTGCAGCGGCCTAGTATCATGCTAGGCCGCTGCCTATAGGGGAAAAAAAAAAAAAAAAAAAAAAAGGAAATTAAACCAAAGGGCCTCCGCATTGGTTACTGGGCAGCGGCCTAGCATCATGCTAGGCCGCTGCCCATAGGACAAAAAAAAAAAAAACCGGAAATTTAACCAATGGGACTCCCCATTGGTTAATGGGCAGCGGCCTAGTATCATGCTAGGCGGCTGCCAATAGGAAAAAAAAAAACGAAATTTAACCAATGGGACTCCACATTGGTTACTGGGCAGCGGCCTAGTATCATGCTAGGCCTCTGCCTATAGGAAAAAAAAAAAAAAAAAAAAACAAGAAATTAAACCAATGGGCCCCCCCATTGGTCACTGGGCAGCGGCTTAGTATCATGCTAGGTGGCTGCCGATAGGGAAAAAAAAAAAAAAAAAAAAACAGGAAATTAAAACAATGGGCCTCCCCATTGGTTACTGGGCAGCGGCCGAGTATCATGCTAGGCCGTTGCCTATAGGAAAAAAAAAAAAAAAAAAAGGAAATTAAAACAATGGGCCTCCCCATTGGTTACTGGGCAGCGGTCGAGTATCATGCTTGGCCGCTGCCTATAGGAAAAAAAAAAAAAAAAAAAAAAAAAAACAGGGAATTAAACCAATTGGCCTCCCCATTGGTTACTGGGCAGCGGCCTAGTATCATGCTAGGCCGCTGCCCATAGGAAAAAAAAAAAAACAAGTAATTAAAACAATTGGCCTCCCCATTGGTTACTGGGCAGCGGCCTAGTATCATGCTAGGCCGCTGCCCATAGGAAAAAAAAAAGGAAATTTAACCAATGGGACTCCCCATTGGTTACTGGGCAGCGGCCTAGTATCATGCTAGGCTGCTGCATATAGGAAAAAAAAAACAGGAAATTAAACCAATGGGCCTCCCCATTGGTTACTGGGCAGCGGCCTAGTATCATGCTAGGCGGCTGCAAATAGGAAAAAAAAAAAACAGGAAATTAAACCAATGGGCCTCCCCATTAGTTACTGGGCAGCGGCCTAGTAACATGCTAGGCGGCTGCCAATAGGAAAAAAAAAAAGAAAATTTAACCAATGGGATTCCCGATTGGTTACTGGGCAGCGGCCTAGTATCATGCTAGCCCGCTGCCCATAGGAAAAAAAAAAAAAAAAAAAAAACAAGAATTTAAAACAATGGGCCTCCCCATTGGTTACTGGGCAACGACCTAGTATTATGCTAGGCCTCTGCATATAAGAAAAAAAAACAAATAGGAAATTAAACCAGTGGGCCTCCCCATTGGTTACTGGGCAGCGGCCTAGTATCATGCTAGGCTGCTGCCCATAGGAAAAAAAAAAAAAAAAAAAAAAAAAAAAAAGAAAACAGGAAATTAAACCAATGGGCCTCCCCATTGGTTACTGGGCAGCGGCCTAGTATCATGCAAGGCCGCTGCCAACAGGAAAAAAAGAAAAAAAGGAAAATTAACCAATGGGACTCCCCATTGGTTATTGGTCAGCGGCCGAGTATCATGCTAGGCCGCTGCCTATAGGAGAAAAAAAAAAAAAAAAAACAGGAAATTAAAACAACGGGCCTCCCTATTGGTTACTGGGCAGTGGCCTAGTATCATGCTAGGCCGCTGCCCATAGGAAAAAAAAAAAAAAAAAAAAAAAGAAAACAAGAAATTAAACCAATGGGCCTCCCCATTGGTTACTGGGCAGCGGCCTAGTATCATGCTAGGCGGCTGCAAATAGGAAAAAAAAAAAAAAAACAGGAAATTAAACAAATGGGCCTCCCCATTGGTTACTGGGCACCAGCCTAGTATCTTGCTAGGCCGCTGAACATAGGAAAAAAAAAAAAAAAAAAAAAAAAAGAAATTAACCAATGGGACTCCCCATTGGTTACTGGGCTGCGGTCTAGTATCATGCTAGGCCGCTGCCCATAGGAAAAAAAAAAAAAAAAAAAACAGGAAATTAAAACAATGGGCCTCCCCATTGGTTACTAGGCAGTGGCCTAGTATCATGCTAGGCTGCTGCCAATAAGAAAAAAAAATAGTAAAATTAAACAATGGCCCTCCCCAGTGGTTACTGGGCAGCGGCTTAGTATCATCCTAGGCGGCTGCCAATAGGAAAAAAAAAAAAAAAAAAAAACAAGAAATTAAAACATTGGGTCTCTCCTTTGGTTACTGGCCTGCGGCCGAGTATCATGCTAGGCCGCTGCCTATAGGAAAAAAAAAAAAAAACAGGAAATTAAACCAATGGCCCTCCCCATTGGTTACTGGGCAGCGGCCCAGTATCATGCTGGGCCGCTGCCCATAGGAAAAAAAAAAAAAAAAAAAAAAAGGAAATTAAAACAATGGGCCAATAGGAAAAAAAAAAAAAAAAAGAAATTAAAACAATGGGCCTCTCCATTGGTTACTGGGCAGCGGCCGAGTATCATGCTAGGCCGCTGCCTATAGGAAAAAAAAAAAGGAAATTAAACCAATGGGCCTCCCCATTGGTTATTGGGCAGCGGCCAAGTATCATGCTGGGCAGCTGCCGATAGGAAAAAAAAAAAAAAACAGGAAATTAAACCAATGGGCCTCCCCATTTTGTTACTGGGTAGCGGCCTAGTATCATGCTAGGCTGCTTCCTATAAGAAAAAAAAAAAAAAAAAAAAACAGGAAATTAAATTAATGGGCCTCCCCATTGGTTACTAGGCAGCGGCCGAGTATCATGCTAGGCCGCTGCCTATAGGAAAAAAAAAAAAACAGGAAATTAAAACAATGGGCCTCCCCATTGGTTACTGGGCAGCGGCCCAGTATTATGTTGGGCCGCTCCCCATAGGTAAAAAAAAACAAAAAAAACAAAAAAAAACAAAAAAAAAGGAAATTAAACAAATGGGGACTAGGCCGCTGCCCATAGTGAAAAAAAAAGAAGGAAATTAAACCAATGGGCCTCCCCACTGGTTACTGGGCAGCGGCCCAGTATCATGTTGGGCCGCTCCCCATAGGTAAAAAAAAAAAAAAAAAAAGATGAAAATTATACCAATAGGGAATGGGCCGCTGCCCATAGGTAAAAAAAAAAAAAAAAAAAAAAAAAAAAAAAAAAAAAAAAAAAAAAAAAAAAAAAAAATTAAATCAATGGGGACTGGGCCGCTGCCCATAGGTAAAAAAAAAAAAAAAAAAAAAAAAAGAACCAAATTAAACCAATCGGGACTGGGCCCTGCCCATAGGGAAAAAAAGAAGAAGAAGGAAATTAAACCAATGGGCCTCCCCATTAGTTACTGGGCAGCGGCCCAGTATCATGTTGGGCCGCTCCCCATAGGTAAAAAAAAACAAAAAAAGAAAAAAAAAATGAAGGAAATTAAACCAATGGGGACTGGGCCGCTGCCTATAGGTAAAAAAAAAAAAAAAAAAAAAGAAAAAAAAAAAGAAGGAAATTAAACCAATGGGCCTCCCCATTGGTTACTGGGCAGCGTCCCAATATCATGCTGCGCCGCTGCCCATAGGCGAAAAAAAAAAATACAAACAAACAGGAAATTAAACCAATGGGTCTCCCCATTGGTTATTGGGCAGTAGCCCAGTATCATGCTGGGCCGCCGCCCATCGGTAAAAATAAAAAAATAAAAAAAATAAAGGAAATTAAACCAATGGGCCTCCCCATTGGTTATTGGGCAGCGGCCCAGTATCATGCTGAGCCGCTGCCCATAGGTTAAAAAAAAAAGAAAAGGAAATTAAACCAATGGGTCTCCCCATTGGTTACTAGGAAGCGGCCCAGTATTACGCTGGGCCGCTGCCCATAGGTAAAAAAAAAAAAAAAAAAAAAAAAAATTTATACCAATGGGCCTCCCCATTGGTTACTGGGCAGCGGCCCAGTATCATGCTGAGCCGCTGTCCATAAGTTTAAAAAAACAAAAAAACAAAAAAACAGGAAATTAAACCAATGGGCCTCCCCATTGGTTCCAGGGCAGCGGCCCAGTATCATGCTGGGCCGCTGCCCAAAGGTAAAAAAAAAAAAAAAAAAAAAAGGAAATTAAACCAATGGGCCTCCCCATTGGTTACTGGGCAGCGGCCCAATATTAAGCTGGGCCGCTGCCCATAGGTTAAAAAAAAAAAAAAAAAAAAAAGGAATTTAAACCAATGGGCCTCCCCATTGGTTACTCGGCAGCGGCCCAGTATTATGCTGGGCCCCTGCCCATTGCTATAAAAAATAAAAAAAATAAAAAAAAAGCAAATAAAACCAATGGGCCTCCCCATTGGTAACTGGGCAGCAGCCCAGTATCATGCTGGGCTGCTGCTCATATGTTAAAAGAAAAAAAAAACAAACAAACAGGAAATTAAACCAATGGGCCTCCCATTGGTTACTGGGCAGTGGCCCAGTATCAAGCTGGGCCGCTGCCATAGGTAAAAAAAAAAAAAAAAAAAAAAAGCAAATTAAACCAATGGGCCTCCGCGTTGGTTACTGGGCAGCGGCCCAATATTAAGCTGGGCCGCTGCCCATAGGTAAAAAAAAAAAAAAAAGGAATTTAAACCAATGGGCCTCCCCATTTGTTACTGGGCAGCGGCCCAGTATCATGCTGAGCCGCTGCCCATAGGTTAAAAAAAAAAAAAACAAACAAACAAACAGGAAATTAAACCAATGGGCTTCCCCATTGGTTATTGGGCAGCGGCCCGGAATTACGCTGGGCCCCTGTCCATAGGTAAAAAAAAAAAGAAATTATACCAATGGGCCTCCCCATTGGTTACTGGGCAGCGGCCCAGTATTACGCTGGGCCACTGCCAATAGGTAAAAAAAAACAAACAAGAAATTAAAAAAATGGGCCTCCCCATTGGTTACTGGGCAGGGGCCCAGTATCATGCTGGGCCGCTGCCCATAGGTAAAAAAAAAAAAAAAAAAAGAAGTAAATTAAACCAAAGGGCCTCCCCATTGGTTACTGGGCAGGGGCCCTGTATCATGCTGGGCCGCTCCCCATTGGTAAAAAAAAAAAAAAAAAAAAAAAAAAAAAAAAGGAGTTTATACCAATGGGCCTCCCCATTGGTTACTGGGCAGCGGCCTAGTATTACGCTGGGCCATTGCCCATAGGTAAAAAAAAAAAAAAAAAAAGGAAATTAAACCAATGGGCCTCCCCTTTGGTTACTGGGCAGCGGGCCAGTATCATGCTGAGCAGCTGCCCATAAGATAAAAAAAAAAAAAAAAACAAACAAACAGGAAATTAAACCAATGGGCCTCCCCATTGGTTACTGGGCAGCGGCCTAGTATCATGCTGGGCCGCTGCCCATAGGTAAAAAAAAAAAAAAAGGAAATTAAACTAATGGGCCTCCCTATTGGTTAATGGGCAGCGGCCCAGTATTACGCTGGGCCGCTGCCCATAGGTAAAAAAAAAAAAAAAAAAAAAAGTAATTTATACCAATGGGCCTCCCCATTGGTTACTGGGCAGCGGCCCAGTATCATGCGGAGCCGCTGCCCATAGGTTAAAAAAACAAAAAAAACAAACAAACAGGAAATTAAAACAATGGGCCTCCCCATTGGTTACTGGGCAGCGGCCCAATATCATGATGGGCCGCTGCCCATAGGTAAAAAAAATAAAAAAAGGAAATTAAACCAATGGGCCTCCCCATTGGTTACTGGGCAGCGGCCCAATATTAAGCTGGGCTACTGCCCATAGCTAAAAAAAAAAAGAAAAAAAAAAAAGGAATTTATACCAATGGGCCTCCCCATTCGTTACTGGGCAGCGGCCCAGTATTACGCTGGGCCCCTGCCCATAGCTAAAAAAAAAAAAAAAAAAAAAATTTAAATTAAACCAATGGGCCTCCCCATTGGTTACTGGGCAGCGGCCCAGTATCATGCTGGCCCGCTACCCGTAGGTAAAATATAAAAAAAAATAAAAAAAAGGAAATTAAACCAATGGGCCTCCCCATTGGTTACTGGGCAGCGGCCCAATATCATGCTGGGCCGCTGCCCATAGGAAAAAAAAAAAAAAACAGGAAATTAAACCAATGGGCCTCCCCATTGGTTACTGGGCAGCGGCCAAGTATCATGCTAGGCCGCTTCCTATAGGAAAAAAAAAAAAAAAAAAAAACAGGAAATTAAATTAATGGGCCTCCCCATTGGTTACTAGGCAGCGGCCGAGTATCATGCTAGGCCGCTGCCTATAGGAAAAAAAAAAAAACAGGAAATTAAAACAATGGGCCTCCCCATTGGTTACTGGGCAGCGGCCCAGTATTATGTTGGGCCGCTCCCCATAGGTAAAAAAAAAACAAAAAAAACAAAAAAAAACAAAAAAAAGGAAATTAAACAAATGGGGACTAGGCCGCTGCCCATAGTGAAAAAAAAAGAAGGAAATTAAACCAATGGGCCTCCCCACTGGTTACTGGGCAGCGGCCCAGTATCATGTTGGGCCGCTCCCCATAGGTAAAAAAAAAAAAAAAAAAAGATGAAAATTATACCAATAGGGAATGGGCCGCTGCCCATAGGTAAAAAAAAAAAAAAAAAAAAAAAAAAAAAAAAAAAAAAAAAAAAAAAAAAAAAAAAAAATTTAAATCAATGGGGACTGGGCCGCTGCCCATAGGTAAAAAAAAAAAAAAAAAAAAAAAAAGAACCAAATTAAACCAATCGGGACTGGGCCCTGCCCATAGGGAAAAAAAGAAGAAGAAGGAAATTAAACCAATGGGCCTCCCCATTAGTTACTGGGCAGCGGCCCAGTATCATGTTGGGCCGCTCCCCATAGGTAAAAAAAAACAAAAAAACAAAAAAAAAAAGAAGGAAATTAAACCAATGGGGACTGGGCCGCTGCTCATAGGTAAATAAAAAATAAAAAAAAAAAAAAAAAAAAGAAGGAAATTAAACCAATGGTCCTCCCCATTGGTTACTGGGTAGCGGCCCAATATCATGCTGAGCCGCTGCCCATGGGTGAAAAAAAAAATACAAACAAACAGGAAATTAAACCAATGGGTCTCCCCATTGGTTATTGGGCTGTAGCCCAGTATCATGCTGGGCCGCCGCCCATCGGTAAAAATAAAAAAATAAAAAAAATAAAGGAAATTAAACCAATGGGCCTCCCCATTGGTTATTGGGCAGCGGCCCAGTATCATGCTGAGCCGCTGCCCATAGGTTAAAAAAAAAAGAAAAGGAAATTAAACCAATGGGTCTCCCCATTGGTTACTAGGAAGCGGCCCAGTATTACGCTGGGCCGCTGCCCATAGGTAAAAAAAAAAAAAAAAAAAAAAAAAATTTATACCAATGGGCCTCCCCATTGGTTACTGGGCAGCGGCCCAGTATCATGCTGAGCCGCTGTCCATAAGTTTAAAAAAAAAAAAAAACAAAAAAACAGGAAATTAAACCAATGGGCCTCCCCATTGGTTCCAGGGCAGCGGCCCAGTATCATGCTGGGCCGCTGCCCAAAGGTAAAAAAAAAAAAAAAAAAAAAGGAAATTAAACCAATGGGCCTCCCCCTTGGTTACTGGGCAGCGGCCCAATATTAAGCTGGGCCGCTGCCCATAGGTAAAAAAAAAAAAAAAAAAAAAAAGGAATTTAAACCAATGGGCCTCCCCATTGGTTACTCGGCAGCGGCCCAGTATTATGCTGGGCCCCTGCCCATTGCTATAAAAAATAAAAAAAATAAAAAAAAAGCAAATAAAACCAATGGGCCTCCCCATTGGTAACTGGGCAGCAGCCCAGTATCATGCTGGGCTGCTGCTCATATGTTAAAAGAAAAAAAAAAACAAACAAACAGGAAATTAAACCAATGGGCCTCCCATTGGTTACTGGGCAGTGGCCCAGTATCAAGCTGGGCCGCTGCCATAGGTAAAAAAAAAAAAAAAAAAAAAGTAAATTAAACCAATGGGCCTCCGCGTTGGTTACTGGGCAGCGGCCCAATATTAAGATGGCCCGCTGCCCATAGGTAAAAAAAAAAAAAAAAGGAATTTAAACCAATGGGCCTCCCCATTTGTTACTAGGCAGCGGCCCAGTATCATGCTGAGCCGGTGCCCATAGGTTAAAAAAAAAAAAACAAACAAACAAACAGGAAATTAAACCAATGGGCTTCCCCATTTGTTATTGGGCAGCGGCCCGGAATTACGCTGGGCCGCTGTCCATAGGTAAAAAAAAAAAAGAAATTATACCAATGGGCCTCCCCTTTGGTTTCTGGGCAGCGGCCCAGTATTACGCTGGGCCACTGCCAATAGGTAAAAAAAAAAAAAAAAAATTAAACGAATGGGCCTCCGCATTGGTTACTGGGCAGCGGCCCAGTATCATGCTGGGCCGCTGCCCATAGGTAAAAAAAAAAAAAAAAAAAAAAGGAAATTAAACCAATGGGCCTCCCCATTGGTTACTGGGCAGCGGCCCAGTATTACGCTGGGCCGCTGCCCATAAGTAAAAAACAAAAAAAAAAAAAAAAAAAAAAAAAAGGAGTTTATACCAATGGGCCTCCCCATTGGTTACTGGGCAGCGGCCTAGTATTACGCTGGGCCACTGCCCATAGGTAAAAAAAAAAAAAAAAAAAGGAAATTAAACCAATGGGCCTCCCCTTTGGTTACTGGGCAGCGGGCCAGTATCATGCTGAGCAGCTGCCCATAAGATAAAAAAAAAAAAACAAACAAACAAACAGGAAATTAAACCAATGGGCCTCCCCATTGGTTACTGGGCAGCGGCCTAGTATCATGCTGGGCCGCTGCCCATAGGTAAAAAAAAAAAAAAAGGAAATTAAACTAATGGGCCTCCCTATTGGTTAATGGGCAGCGGCCCAGTATTACGCTGGGCCGCTGCCCATAGGTAAAAAAAAAAAAAAAAAAAAAAGTAATTTATACCAATGGGCCTCCCCATTGGTTACTGGGCAGCGGCCCAGTATCATGCGGAGCCGCTGCCCATAGGTTAAAAAAAAAAAACAAACAAACAAACAGGAAATTAAAACAATGGGCCTCCCCATTGGTTACTGGGCAGCGGCCCAGTATCATGCTGGGCCGCTGCCCATAGGTAAAAAAAATAAAAAAAGGAAATTAAACCAATGGGCCTCCCCATTGGTTACTGGGCAGCGGCCCAATATTAAGCTGGGCTACTGCCCATAGCTAAAAAAAAAAAGAAAAAAAAAAAGGAATTTATACCAATGGGCCTCCCCATTCGTTACTGGGCAGCGGCCCAGTATTACGCTGGGCCCCTGCCCATAGCTAAAAAAAAAAAAAAAAAAAAATTTAAATTAAACCAATGGGCCTCCCCATTGGTTACTGGGCAGCGGCCCAGTATCATGCTGGCCAGCTACCAATAGGTAAAAAAAAAAAAAAAAAAAAGGAAATTAAACCAATGGGCCTCCCCATTGGTTACTGGGCAGCGGCCTAGTATCATTCTGAGCCGCTGCCCATAGGTTGAAAAAAAAATAAACAAACAAACAAACAAGAAATTAAACCAATGGGCCTCCCCATTGGTTGCTGGGTAGCGGCCCAGTATCATGCTGAGACGCTGCCCATAGGTAAAAAAAAAAAAGGAAATTAAACCAATGTGCCTCCCCATTGGTTACTGGGCAGCGGCCCAATATCATGCAGAGCCGCTGCCCATAGGTTAAAAAAAAAAAATGTAATTTATACCAATGGGCCTCCCCATTGGTTACTGGGCAGCGGCCTAGTATCATGCAGAGCCGCTTCCCATAGGTTAAAAAAAAAAAAACAAACAAACAAACAGGAAAATAAACCAATTGGCCTCCGCATTGGTAAATGGGCAGCGGCCCAGTATTACGCTGGGCCGCTGCCCATAGTTAAAAAAAAAAAAAAAAAAAAAAAAGGAATTTATACCAATGGGCCTCCCCATTGGTTACTGGGCAACGGCCCAGTATCATGCTGAGCCGCTGCCCATTGGTTAAAAAAAAACAAACAAACAAACAAACAGGAAATTATACCAATGGGCCACCCCATTGGTTACTGGGCAGCGGCCCAGTATCATGCAGGGCCGCTGCCCATAGGTAAAAAAAAAAAAAAAAAAAAAAAAAGTAAATTAAACCAATGGGCCTCCCCATTGGTTACTGGGCAGCGGCCCAATATTAAGCTGGGCCGCTGCCCATAGGTAAAAAAAAAAAAAAAAGGAATTTAAACAAATTGGCCTCCCCATTGGTTACTGGGCAGCAGCCCAGTATTACGCTGGGCCCCTGCCCATAGTTAAAAAAAAAAAAAAAAAAAAAAAGAAAATTAAACCAATGGGCCTCCCCATTGGTTACTTGGCAGCGGCCCAATATTAAGCTGGGCCGCTACCCATAGGTAAAAAAAAAAAAAAAATGGAAATTAAACCAATGGGCCTCCCCATTGGTTACTGGGCAGCGGCCCAATATTAAGCTGGGCCGCTGCCCATAGGTAAAAAAAAAAAAAAAAAAAAAAAGGAATTTAAACCAATGGGCCTCCCCATTGGTTACTCGGCAGCGGCCCAGTATTATGCTGGGCCCCTGCCCATTGCTATAAAAAATAAAAAAAATAAAAAAAAAGCAAATAAAACCAATGGGCCTCCCCATTGGTAACTGGGCAGCAGCCCAGTATCATGCTGGGCTGCTGGTCATAGGTTAAAAGAAAAAAAAAAACAAACAAACAGGAAATTAAACCAATGGGCCTCCCATTGGTTACTGGGCAGTGGCCCAGTATCAAGCTGGGCCGCTGCCATAGGTAAAAAAAAAAAAAAAAAAAAAAAGCAAATTAAACCAATGGGCCTCCGCGTTGGTTACTGGGCAGCGGCCCAATATTAAGCTGGGCCGCTGCCCATAGGTAAAAAAAAAAAAAAAGGAATTTAAACCAATGGGCCTCCCCATTTGTTACTGGGCAGCGGCCCATTATCATGCTGAGCCGCTGCCCATAGGTTAAAAAAAAAAAAAAAAACAAACAAACAGGAAATTAAACCAATGGGCTTCCCCATTGGTTATTGGGCAGCGGCCCGGAATTACGCTGGGCCCCTGTCCATAGGTAAAAAAAAAAAAGAAATTATACCAATGGGCCTCCCCATTGGTTATTGGGCAGCGGCCCAGTATTACGCTGGGCCAATGCCAATAGGTAAAAAAAAAAAAAAAGAAAATTAAACGAATGGGCCTCCGCATTGGTTACTGGGCAGCGGCCCAGTATCATGCTGGGCCGCTGCCCATAGGTAAAAAAAAAAAAAAAAAAAGAAAATTAAACCAATGGGCCTCCCCATTGGTTACTGGGCAGCGGCCAAGTATTACGCTCGGCCGCTGCCCTTAGGTAAAAAAAAAAAAAAAAAAAAAGGAGTTTTACCAATGGGCCTCACCATTGGTTACTGGGCAGCGGCCTAGTATTACGCTGGGCCACTGCCCATAGGTAAAAAAAAAAAAAAAAAAAGGAAATTAAACCAATGGGCCTCCCCTTTGGTTACTGGGCAGCGGGCCAGTATCATGCTGAGCAGCTGCCCATAAGATAAAAAAAAAAACAAAAACAAAAATCAGGAAATTAAACCAATGGGCCTCCCCATTGGTTACTGGGCAGCGGCCCAGTATCATGCTGGGCCGTTGCCCATAGGTAAAAAAAAAAAAAAGGAAATTAAACCAATGGGCCTCCCCATTGGTTAATGGGCAGCGGCCCAGTATTACGCTGGGCCGCTGCCCATAGGTAAAAAAAAAAAAAAAAAAAAAGTAATTTATACCAATGGGCCTCCCCATTGGTTACTGGGCAGCGGCCCAGTATCATGCGGAGCCGCTGCCCATAGGTTAAAAAAAAAAAAAACAAACAAACAGGAAATTAAACCAATGGGCCTCCCCATTGGTTACTGGGCAGCGGCCCAGTATCATGCTGGGCCGCTGCCCATCGGTAAAAAAAATAAAAAAAGGAAATTAAACCAATGGGCCTCCCCATTGGTTACTGGGCAGCGGCCCAATATTAAGTTGGGCTACTGCCCATAGGTAAAAAAAAAAAGAAAAAAAAAAAGGAATTTATACCAATGGGCCTCCCCATTCGTTACTGGGCAGCGGCCCAGTATTACGCTGGGCCCCTGCCCATAGCTAAAAAAAAAAAAAAAAAAAAAATTTAAATTAAACCAATGGGCCTCCCCATTGGTTACTGGGCAGCGGCCCAGTATCATGCTGGCCCGCTACCCGTAGGTAAAATATAAAAAAAAATAAAAAAAGGAAATTAAACCAATGGGCCTCCCCATTGGTTACTGGGCAGTGGCCCAGTATCATTCTGAGCCGCTGCGCATAGGTTAAAAAAAAAAAAAAACAAACAAACAAACAGGAAATTAAACCAATGGGCCTCCCCATTGGTTACTGGGCAGCGGCCCAGTATCATGCTGAGCCGCTGCCCATAAGAAAAAAAAAAAAAAAAAAAACAAACAGGAAATTAAACCAATGGGCCTCCCCATTGGTTACTGGGCAGCGGCCCAGTATCATGCTGGGCGGCTGCCCATAGGTTAAAAAAAAAAAATGTAATTTATACCAATGGACCTCCCCATTGGTTACTGGGCAGCGGCCCAGTATCATGCGGAGCCGCTGCCCATAGGTTAAAAAAAAAAAAAAAAACAAACAAACAGGAAATTAAACCAATGGGCCTCCCCATTGGTTACTGGGCAGCGGCCCAGTATTACGCTGGGTCACTGCCCATAGTTAAAAAAAAAAAAAAAAAAAAAAAGAATTTATACCAATGGGCCTCCCCATTGGTTACTGGGCAGCGGCCCAGTATCATGCTGAGCCGCTGCCCATTGGTTAAAAAAAAAAAAACAAACAAACAAACAGGAAATTATACCAATGGGCCTCCCCATTGGTTACTGGGCAGCGGCCCAGTATCATGCTGGGCCGCTGCCCATAGGTAAAAAAAAAAAAAAAAAAGTAAATTAAACCAATGGGCCTCACCATTGGTTACTGGGCAGCGGCCCAATATTAAGCTGGGCCGCTGCCCATAGGTAAAAAAAAAAAAAAAAGGAATTTAAACAAATTGGCCTCCTCATTGGTTACTGGGCAGCAGCCCAGTATTACGCTGGGCCCCTGCCCATAGTTAAAAAAAAAAAAAAAAAAAAAAAGAAAATTAAACCAATGGGCCTCCCCATTGGTTACTTGGCAGCGGCCCAATATTAAGCTGGGCCGCTACCCATAGGTAAAAAAAAAAAAAAAAGGAAATTAAACCAATGGGCCTCCCAATTGGTTATTGGGCAGCGGCTCACTATCATGCTAAGCCGCTGCCCATAGGTTAAAAAAAAAAAAAAGAAAAGGAAATTAAACCAATGGTCCTCCCCATTGGTTACTGGGCAGCGGCCCAGTATCATGCTGAGCCGCTGCCCATAAGAAAAAAAAAAAAAAACAAACAAACAGGAAATTAAACCAATGGGCTTCCCATTGGTTACTGAGCAGCGGCCCAGTATCATGCTGGGCCGCTGCCCATAGGTAAAAAAATAAATAAATAAAATAGAAGCAAATTAAACCAATGGGCCTCCCCATTGGTTACTGGGCAGCGGCCCAGTATTAGGCTAGGCCACTGCCCATGGGTAAAAAAAAAAATAAAAAAAAAATTAATTTATACCAGTGGGCCTCCCCATTGGTTACTGGGCAGCGGCCGAGTATCATTCTGAGCCGCTGCCCATAGGTTAAAAAAAAAAAAAACAAACAAACCGGAAATTAAACCAATGGGCCTCCCTATTGGTTACTGGGCAGCGGCCCAGTATAATGCTGGGCCGCTGCCCATAGGTAAAAAAAAAAAAAAAAAAGGAAATTAAACCAATGGGCCTCCCCATTGGTTACTGGGCAGTGGCCCAATATTAAGCTGGGCCGATGCCCATAGGTAAAAAAAAAGAAAAAAAAAGAAAAGGAATTTATACCAATGGGCCTCCCCATTGGTTACTGGGCAGCGGCCCAGTATTACGCTGGACCCCTGCCCATAGCTAAAAAAAAAAAAAAAAAAAGGAAATTAAACCAATGGGCCTCCCCATTGTTTACTGCGCTGCGGCCCAGTATCATGCTGGGCCGCTACCCATAGGTAAAATAAAAAAAAAATAAAAAAAAGGAAATTAAACCAATGGGTCTCCCCATTGTTTACTGGGCAGCGGCCCAGTATCATGCTGAGCTGCTGCCCATAGGTAAAAAAAAAAAAAAAAAACAAACAGGAAATTAAACCAATGGGCCTCCCCATTGGGTACTGGGCAGTGGCCCAGTATCATGCTGAGTCGCTGCCCATAAGTTTAAAAAAAAAACAAAAACAAAAATCAGGAAATTAAACCAATGGGCCTCCCCATTGGTTACTGGGCAGCGGCCCAGTATCATGCTGGGCCGTTGTCCATAGGTAAAAAAAAAAAAAAAGGAAATTAAACGAATGGGCCTCCCCATTGGTTACTGCGCAGCGGCCCAGTCTTACGCTGGGCCCCTGCCAATAGGTAAAAAAAAGAAAAAAAAAAAGAAAAAGGAATTTGTACCAATGGGCCTCCCCATTGGTTACTGGGCAGCGGCCCAGTATCATGCTGAGCCGCTGCCCATAGGTTAAAAAAAAAAAACAAACAAACAAACAGGAAATTAAACCAATTGGCCTCCCTATTGCTGGGCCGCTGCTCATAGGTAAAAAAAAATAATAATAAAGTAAATTAAACCAATGGGCCTCCCCATTGGTTACTGGGCAGCGGCCCAGTATTAGGCTAGGCCACTGCCCATAGGTAAAAAAATAAAAAAAAAAAAAAAAAGGAATTTAAACCAATTGGCCTCCCCATTGCTTACGGGGCAGTGGCCCATTATTACGCTGGGCCCCTGCCCATAGCTAAAAAAAAAAAAAAAAAAATTAAACCAATGGGCCTCCCCATTGGTTACTGGGCAGCGGCCCAATATTAAGTTGGGCCGCTATACATAGGTAAAAAAAAAAAAAAAAGGAAATTAAACCAATGGGCCTCCCAATTGGTTACTGGGCAGCGGCCCACTATCATGCTGAGTCGCTTCCCATAGGTTAAAAAAAAAAAAAAAAAAAAACATGAAATTCAACCAATGGGCCTCCGCATTGGTTACTGGGCAGCGGCCCAGTATCATGCTGGGCCGCTGCCCATAGGTAAAAAAAAAAAAAAAAAGGAAATTAAACCAATGGGCCTCCTCATTGGTTACTGGGCAGCGGCCCAGTATCATGCTGAGCCGCTGCCCATAAGTTAAAAAAAACAAAACAAAACAAACAGGAAATTAAACCAATGGGCCTCCCTATTGGTTACTGGGCAACTGCCCAGCATGATGCTGGGCCGCTGCCCATAGGTAAAAAAAAAAAAAAAAAAAAATGAAGTTAAACCAATTGGCCTCCCCATTGGTTATTGAGCAGCGGCCCAGTATTAGGCTGGGCCGCTGCACATAGGTTAAAAAAAAAAAAAAAAAAAGGAAATTAAACCAATGGGCCTCCCCATTGGTTGCTTGGCAGCGGCCCAGTATCATACTGAGCCGCTGCCCATAGGTTAAAAAAAAAAAAAAAACAAACAAACAGGAAATTAAACCAATGGGCCTCCCTATTGGTTACTGGGCAGCGGCCCAGTATCATGCTGGGCCGCTGCCCATTGGTAAAAAAAAAAAAAAAAAAAAAAAGAAAAATAAACCAATGGGCCTCCCCATTGGTTACTGGGCAGCGGCCCAGTATCATGCTGGGCCGCTGCCCATAGGTTAAAAAAAAAAAAAGGAAATTAAACCAATGGGCCTCCCCATTAGTTACTGGGCAGCGGCCCAGTATACGAGGACTTCCCAGGGGGTCACCCATCCTAGTACTACTCTCGCCCAAGCATGCTTAACTTTGGAGTTCTGATGGGATTCGGTGCGTTAGTGCTGGTATGATCGCACCTGTCATGTTGAGAGAACAATTCCTATATGTGTTAACGGTTCACAGTGCCTGCCTAGAGAGATAGCCCATTCAAAAGGCCCAATGGGCTTAACAACAACCCATCCGCTTCAACAACGCAGCATCCTTTTAAGACGTGATATTGACACGTTGTAGGGCCCTCTGATGTCCCGCGAGTCAGGTTGTCGCCCTCTTAACAGCTCACGACGTACGATTCGGGACGAAAAAATAGAGCAAAAGAAGAAAAGTGGCCTGAAACTGATGAAAACGTTCGATTTTGGGTTCCAAAAATGGATAACACGAGCAAGCTGGTTGCCCCCGTCGTAGAGCTCTCAGAGAGCTTTGCAACGGTATGCTGTGCGCCGCGTAACTCCTTACGAATCAAAAGTTATGGGCACCGGAGCGATGAAGACCTGGTCACAAACCCTACGCCCTCGGTTTGCGGGCCCGGCCATTACGTGAAGCGAAGTTGTCTTGCCCAATGTTCCGTGGGATTCGGTAATAGAGATTTGGTGGATAAAGTATCTTGGCAACCCTAACCTGGGCAAAAAAAATTGAAAAGGGGGTGCAATACGAGGACTTCCCAGGGGGTCACCCATCCTAGTACTACTCTCGCCCAAGCACGCTTAACTTCGGAGTTCTGATGCGATCCGGTGCATTAGTGGTGGTATGATCGCACCCGTCATGTTGAGGGCACAATTCCTATATGTGTTAACGGTTCACAGTGTCAGCCTAGAGAGATGGCCCATTCAAAAGGCCCAATGGGCTAAACGACAACCCATCCGCTTTAACAACACAGCATCGTCGCAAGACGTGATATCGACACGTTGTAGGGCCCTCTGATGTACCACGAGTCTGGTTGTCGTCCTTTTAACAGCTCACGACGTACGATACGGGATGGAAAGACGGGGCAAAAGAAGAAAAGTTGCCTAAAACTGATGAAAACGTTTGATTTTGGGCTCCAAAAATGGGCACAATGAGCCCCGTAGTAAAGCTCCCAGAGAGCTTTGGAACGGTATGTTGTGCCCCGCTTACCTCCTTACGGATCAAAAGTTATGGGCACAGTCGCGATGGAGACCAGGTCATAAACCCTCCGCCCTCGGTTTGCAGGCCCGGCCTCTACGTGAAGTGAAGTTGTCTTGCCCAACGTTACATGGGATTCGGTAATAGAGATTCGGTGGATAAAGCATCTTGGCAACCCTAACCAGAGCAAAAAAAATTGAAAAGAAGGTGCAACACGAGGACTTCCCAGGGGGTCACCCATCCTAGTACTACTCTCACCCAAGCATGCTTAACTTTGGAGTTCTGATGGGATCTGTTGCATTAGTGCTGGTCTGATCGCACCTGTCATGTTGAGAGAACAATTCCTATATATGTTAACGGTTCACAGTGCCAGCCTGGAGAGATAGCCTATTCAAAAGGCCCAATGGGCTTAACGACAATCCATCCGCTTCAACAACGTAGCATCCTCGCGAGACGTGATATCGACACGTTGTAGGGCCCTCTGATGTACCACGAGTCAGGTTGTCATCCTCTTAACAACTCACGATGTACGATCCGGGACGGAAAAACAGGGCAAAAGAAGAAAAGTGGTCTGAAACTGATGAAAACGTTCGATTTTGGTCTCCAAAAATGGACAACGTGAGCAAACTCGCTGCCCCCGTAGTAGAGCTCTCAGAGAGCTTTGCAACGGTATGCTGTGCGCCGCGTAAATCCTTACGGATCAAAAGTTATGCGCACCGGAGCGATGGAGACCTGGTCACAAACCCTACGCCCTCGGTTTGCGGGCCCAGCCTCTACGTCAAGCGAAGTTGTCTTGCCCAATGTTCCGGGGGGTTCGGTAATAGAGATTTGGTGGATAAAGTATCTTGGCAACCCTAACCAGGGCAAAAACAATTGAAAAGGGGGTGCAATACGAGGACTTCCCAGGGGGTCACCCATCCTAGTACTACTCTCGCCCAAGCACGCTTAACTTCGGAGTTCTGATGCGATCCAGTGCATTAGTGCTGGTATGATCGCACCCGTCATGTTGAGGGCACAATTCCTATATGTGTTAACGGTTCACAGTGCCAGCCTAGAGAGATGGCCCATTCAAAAGGACCAATGGGCGAAACGACAACCCATCCGCTTTAACAACGCAGCATCCTCGCAAGACGTGATATGGACACGTTGTAGGGCCCTCTGATGTACCGCGTGTCAGGTTGTCGTCCTTTTAACAGCTCACGACGTAGGATACGTGATGGAAAAATGGGGCAAAAGAGGAAGAGGGGCCTAAAACTGATGAAAACGTTTGATTTTGGGCTCCAAAAACGGGCACAGCGAGCAAGCTAGCTGCCCCCGTTGTAGAGCTCTCAGAGAGTTTCGCGACGGTATTATGTGCGCCGTGTAACTCCTTACGGATCAAAAGTTATGGGCACCGGAGCGACAGAGACCTGGTCACAAACCCTACGTCCTCGGTTTGCGGGCTCGACCTCTAGGTGAAGCGAAGTTGTCTTGCCCAATGTTCCATGGGATTCGGTAATAGAGATTTGGTGGATAAAGTAACTTGGCAACCCTAACCAGGGCAAAAAAAATTGAAAAGGGGGTGCAATACGAGGACTTCCCAGGGGGTCACCCATCCTAGTACTACTCTAGCCCAAGCACACGCTTAACTTCGGAGTTCTGATGGGATCCGGTGCATTAGTGTTGGTATGATCACACCCATCATGTTGATGGCACAATTCCTATATGTGTTAACGGTTCACAGTCCCAGCCTATAGAGATGGCCCATTCAAAAGGCCCAATGGGCTTAACGACAACCCATCAGCTTCAACAACGCAGCATCCTCGCAAGACGTGATATTGACACGTTGTAGGGCCCTCTGATGTCTCGCGAGTCAGGTTGTCGCCCTTTTAAAAGCTCACGACGTAAGATCCGGGACGTAAAAATAGAGCAAAAGAACAAAAGTGTCCTGAAACTAATGAAAACATTCGATTTTGTGCTCCAAAAATGGCCACATCGAGCAAGCTAGCTACCCACGTTGTAGAGCTCTCAGAGAGCTTCGCGACGGTATTCTGTGCGCCGCGTAACTCCTTACGGATCAAAAGTTATGGGCACCGGAGAGACGGAGACTTGGTCACAATCCCTACGCCCTCGGTTTGCGGGCCCAGCCTCTACGTGAAGCGAATTTGTCTTGCCCAATGTTCCGTGGGATTCGGTAATAGAGATTTGGTGGATAAAGTATCATGGCAACCCTAACCAGGGCCAAAAAAATTGAAAAGAGGGTACAACACGAGGACTTCCCAGGGGGTCACCCATCCTAGTACTACTCTCGCACAACCACGCTTAACTTCCGAGTTCTCATGGCATCCGGTGCATTACTGCTGCTATAATCCCACCCGTCATGTTAAGGGCACAATTCCTATATCTCTTAACTGTTCACAATGGCAGCCTAGAGAGATGGCCCATTCAAAAGGTCCAACGGGCTTAACGACAACCCATCCACTTCAACAACGTAGCATCCTAGCAAGACGTGATATCGACACGTTGTAGGGCCCTCTGATGTCCCGCGAGTCAGGTTGTCGCCCATTTAACAGCTCACGACGTACGATCCAGGATGGAAACATAGAGAAAAAGTACAAAAGTGTCTTTAAACTAATGAAAACGTTTGATTTTGGGCTCCAAAAAGGGGCACATCGAGCAAGCTGGCTGCCCCCATCGTAGAGCTCTCAGAGGGCTTTGTAACGGTATGCTGTGCGCCACGCAACTCCTTACAGATCAAAAGTTATGGGCACCGGAGCGACGGAGACCTTGTCACAAACCCTACGCCCTCGGTTTGCGGGCCCGGCATCTACGTCAAGCGAAGTTGTCTTGCCCAATGTTCCATGGGATTCGGTAATAGAGATTTGGTGGATAAAGTATCTTGGCAACCCTAACCAGGGCAAAAAAAATTGAAAAAGGGGTGCAATACGAGGACTTCCCAGGGGGTCACCCATCCTAGTACTACTCTCGCCCAAGCACACACTTAACTTCAGAGTTCTTATGGAATCTGGTGCATTAGTGCTGGTATGATCACACCCATCATGTTGATGGCACAATTTCTATATGTGTTAACGGTTCACAGTCTCAGCCTAGAGAGATGGCCCGTTCAAAAGCCCCAATGGGCTTAACGACAACCCATCCGCTTCAACAACGCAGCATCCTCGCAGGACGTGATATTGACACGTTGTAGGGCCCTCTGATGTCCCGCGAATCAGGTTGTCATCCTTTTAACAGCTCACGACGTACGATCCGTGACGGAAAAATAGAACAAAAGAACAAAAGTGGCTTGAAACGGATGAAAACGTTCGATATTGGGCACCAAAAAGGGGCACAGCGAGCAAGCTCGCTGCCCCCGTCGTATAGCACTCAGAGAGCTTTGAAACGGTATGCTGTGCGCCGCGTAACGCATTATGGATCAAAAGTTATGGGCACCGGAGCGACGGAGACCTAGTCACAAACCTACGCCCTCGGTTTGCGGGCCCGGCCTTTACGTGAAGCGAAGTTGTCTTGCCCAATGTTTCGGGTATTCGGTAATAGAGATTTGGTGGATAAAGTATCTTGGCAACCCTAACCAGGGCAAAAAAAATTGAAAAGAGGGTACAACACGAGGACTTCCCAGGGGGTCACCCATCCTAGTACTACTCACGCCCAAGCACGCTTAACTTCGGAGTTCTGATGGGATTCGGTGCATTAGTGCTGGTCTGATCGTACCCGTCATGTTGAGGGCACAATTCCTATATGGGTTAACGGTTCACAGTGCAAGCCTAGAGAGATAGCCCATTAAAAAGGCCCAATGGGCTTAACGACAACCCATCACCTTCAACAACGCAGAATCCTCGCAAGACGTGATATCGACACGTTGTAGGGCCCTCTGATGTCCCGCGAGTCAGGTTGTCGTCATTTTAACAGCTCACGACGTACGATCTGGGACGGAAAAATAGAGTAAAAGAACAAAAGTGTCCTGAAACTAATGAAAAAGTTTGATTTTGGGCCCCAAAAACGGGCACATGGAGCAAGCTGGCCGCCCCTATCGTAGAGCTCTCAGAGAGCTTTGCAACGGTATGCTGTGCGCCGCGTAACGCATTATGGATCAAAAGTTATGGGCACCGGAGCGACGGAGACCTAGTCACAAACCTACGCCCTCGGTTTGCGGGCCAGGCCTTTACGTGAAGCGAAGTTGTCTTGCCCAATGTTCTGTGGGATTCGGTAATAGAGATTTGGTGGATAAAGTATCTTGGCAACCCTAACCAGGGCAAAAAAAATTGAAAAGAGGGTACAACACGAGGACTTCCCAGGGGGTCACCCATCCTAGTACTACTCTCGCCCAAGCACGCTTAACTTCGGAGTTTTGATGGGATCCGGTGCATTAGTGCTAGTTTGATCGCACCCATCATTTTGAGGGCATAATTCCTATATGTGTTAACGGTTCACAGTGTCAGCCTAGAGAGATAGCCGATTCAAAAGGCCCAATGGGCTTAATGATAACCCATCCGCTTCAACAACGTAGCATCCTAGCAAGACGTGATATCGACATGTTGTAGGGCCCTCTGATGTCCAGCGAGTCTGGTTGTCGCCCTTTTAACAGCTCACGACGTACGATCCGGGACGGAAAAATAGAGCAAAAGTACAAAAGTGTCCTGAAACTAATGAAAACGTTCGATTTTGGGCTCAAAAAATGGGCACATCGAGCAAGCTGGCTGCCCCCGTCGTAGAGCTCTCTGAGGGCTTTACAACGGTATGTTGTGCGCCGCGCAACTCATGACGGATCAAAAGTTATGGGCACCGGAGCGACAGAGACGTGGTCACAAACCCTACGCCCTCGGTTTGCAGGCCCGGCCTCTACGTGAAGCGAAGTTATCTTGCCCAATCTTCCATGGGATTCGGTAAAAGAGATTTGGTGGATAAAGTATCTTGGCAACCCTAACCAGGGCAAAAAAAATTGAAAAGGGGATGCAACACGAGGACTTCCCAGGGGGTCAACCATCCTTGTGCTACTCTCGCCCAAGCACGCTTAACTTCAGTGTTCTAATGGGATCCGGTGCATTAGTGCTGGTATGATCACATCCGTCATGTTGATGACACAATTCCTATATGTGTTATCGGTTCACAGTCCCAGCCTAGAGAGATGGCTCATTCAAAAGGCCCAATGGGGTAAACGACAACCCATCCGCTTTAACGACGCAACTTCCTCGCAAGACGTGATATCGACACGTTGTAGGGGCCCCTAATGTACCGCGAGTTAGGGTGTCGTCCTTTTAACAGCTCACGACGTACGAAACGTGATGGAAAAACGGGGCAAAAGAAGAAAAGTTGCCTAAAACTGATTAAAACGTTTGATTTTGGGCTCCAAAAAGGGGCACAGCGAGCAAGCTTGCTGCCCCCGTCGTAGAGCTTTCAGAGAGCTTTGCAACGGTATGCTGTGCACCGCGTAACTCCTTACGGATCAAAAGTTATGGGCACCGGAGCGACGGAGACCTGGTCACAAACCCTACGCCCTCGGTTTGCGGGCCTGACCTCTACGTGAAGCGAAGTTGTGTTGCCCAATGTTCCATGGGATTCGGTAATAGAGATTTGATGGATATAGTATATTGGCAACCCTAACCAGGGCAAAAAAAATTGAAATGGGGGTGCTACACGAGGACTTCCCAGGGGGTCACCCATCCTAGTACTACTCTCGCCCAAGCACGCTTAACTTCAGAGTTCTGATGGGATCCGGTGCATTAGTGCTGGTACGATCACATCCGTCATGTTGATGACACAATTCCTATATGTGTTATCGGTTCACAGTCCCAGCCTAGAGAGATGGCCCATTCAAAAGGCCCAACGGGCTTAACGACAACACATCCACTTCAACAACACAACATCCTCGCAAGACGTGATATCGACAGGTTATAGGGCCCCCTGATGTCCAGCGAGTCAGGTTGTCGCCCATTTAACAGCTCACGACGTACAATCCAGGACGAAAAAATAGAGCAAAAGTACAAAAGTGTCTTGAAACTAATGAAAACGTTCGATTTTGGGCTCCAAAAAGTGGTACATCAAGCAAGCTGGCTGCCCCCATCGTAGAGCTCTCAGAGGGCTTTGTAACGATATGGTGTGTGGCGCGCAACCCCTTACAGATCAAAAGTTATGGGCACCGGAGCGACGGAGACCTGGTCACAAACCCTACGCCCTCGGTTTGCGGGCTCGGCCTCTACGTGAAGCGAAGTTATCTTGCCCAATGTTTCATGGGATTCGGTAATAGAGATTTGGTGGATAAAGTATCTTGGCAACCCTAACCAGGGCAAAAAAAATTGAAAAGGGGGTGCAACACGAGGACTTCCCAGGGGGTCACCCATCCTTGTACTACTCTCACCCAAGCACGCTTAACTTCGGAGTTCTGATGATATCCGGTGCATTAGTGCTGGTATGATCGCACCCGTCATGTTGAGGGCACAATTCCTATATGTGTTAACGGTTCACAGTGCTAGCCTAGAGAGATGGCCCATTCAAAAGGCCCAATGGGCTAAACGACAACCCATCCGCTTTAACAACGTAGCATCCTCGCAAGACGTGATATTGACACGTTGTAGGGCCCTCTGATGTACCGCGAGTCTGGTTCTCGTTCTTTTAATAGCTCATGACGTACGATACGGGATGGAAAAACGGGGCAAAAGAAGAAAAGTGGCATAAAAATGATGAAAACGTTTGATTTTGGGCTCCAAAAATGGGCACAGCGAGCAAGCTGGCTGCCCCCGTCGTAGAGCTCTCAGAGAGCTTTGCAACGGTATGTTGTGCGCCGCTTAACTCCTCACGGATCAAAAGTTATGGGTACAGGAGCGACGGAGACCAGGTCACAAACCCTACACCCTCGGTTTGCGGGCCTGGCCTCTACGTGAAGCGAAGTTGTCTTGCCCAATGTTACGTGGGAATCGGTAATAGAGATTTGGTGGATAAAGTATCTTGGCAACCCTAAGCAGGGCAAAAAAAATTGAAAAGAAGGTGCAACACGAGGACTTCCCAGGGGGTCACCCATCCTAGTTCTACTATCGCCCAAACATGCTTAACTTTGGAGTTTTGATGGGATCCGGTGCATTAGTGCGGGTATGATCGCACCCGTCATGTTGAGAGAACAATTCCTATATATATTAACGGTTCACAGTGCCAGCCTAGAGAGATAGCCCATTCAAAAGGCCCAATGGGCTTAACGACAACCCATCTGCTTCAACAACGCAGCATCCTCGCAAGACGTGATATCGACACATTGTAGGGCCCGCTGATGTACCGCGAGTCAGGTTATCATCGTTTTAATAGCTCACGACGTACGATCCGGTATGGAAAAACAGGGTAAAAAAAGAAAAGTGGCCTGAAACTGATGAAAACGTTTGATTTTGGTCTCCAAAAATGGGCACAGAGAGCAAGCTCGCTGCCCCCGTCGTAGAGCGCTCAGAGAGCTTTGCAACGGTATGCTGTGCGCCGCGTAATTCCTTACGGATCAAAAGTTATGGGCACCGGAGCGATGGAGACCTGGTCACAAACCCTACGCCCTCGGTTTGCGGGCCCGGCCTCTACGTGAAGCGAAGTTGTCTTGCCCTATGTTTCGTGGGATTCGGTAATAGAGATTTGGTAGATAAAGTATCTTGGCAACCCTAACCAGGGTAAAAAGAATTGGAAAGGGGGTGCAATACGAGGACTTCCCAGGGGGTCACCCATCCTAGTACTACTCTTGCCCAAGCACGCTTAACTTCAGAGTTCTGATGGGATTCGGTGCATTAGTGTTGGTATGATCACACCCGTCATGTTGAGGGCACAATTCCTATATGTGTTAACGGTTCACAGTGCCAGCCTAGAGAGATGGCCCACTCAAAAGGCCCAATGGGCTAAACGACAACCCATCCGCTTTAACAACGCAGCATCCTCGAAAGACGTGATATCGACACGTTGTAGGGCCCTCTGATGTACCGCGAGTCAGGTTGTCATCCTTTTAACAGCTCACGACGTACGATACGGGATGGAAAAATGGGGCAAAAGAAGAAAAATGGCCTAAAACTGATGAAAATGTTTCATTTTGGGCTCCAAAAAGGGCAGAGCGAGCAAGCTAGCTACCCTCATTGTAGAGCTCTCAGAGAGCTTTGCAACGGTATGCTGTGCGCCACGTAACTCCTTACAGATCAAAAGTTATGGGCACCGGAGCGACGGAGACCTTGTCACAAACCCTACGCCCTCGGTTTGCGGGCCCGGCATCTACGTCAAGCGAAGTTGTCTTGCCCAATGTTCCATGGGATTCGGTAATAGAGATTTGGTGGATAAAGTATCTTGGCAACCCTAACCAGGGCAAAAAAAATTGAAAAAGGGGTGCAATACGAGGACTTCCCAGGGGGTCACCCATCCTAGTACTACTCTCGCCCAAGCACACACTTAACTTCAGAGTTCTGATGGAATCTGGTGCATTAGTGCTGGTATGATCACACCCATCATGTTGATGGCACAATTCCTATATGTGTTAACGGTTCACAGTCCCAGTCTAGAGAGATGGCCCGTTCAAAAGGCCCAATGGGCTTAACGACAACCCATCCGCTTCAACAACGCAGCATCCTCTCAAGACGTGATATTGACACGTTGTAGGGCCCTCTGATGTCTCGCGATTCAGGTTGTCGTCCTTTTAACAGCTCACGACGTACGATGCCGGACGGAAAAATAGAGCAAAAGAACAAAAGTATCCTGAAAATAATGAAAACGTTCGATTTTGGGCTCCAAAAATAGGCACATCGAGCAAGCTGGCTGCCCCCGTCGTAGAGCTCTCAGAGCGCTTTGCAATGGTATGCTGTGCGCCGCGTAAGTCCTTACAGATCAAAAGTTATGGGCACCGGAGCGACGGAGAACTGGTCACAAACCCTACGCCCTCGGTTTGCTGGCCCGGCCTTTACGTGAAGCGAAGTTGTCTTGCCCAATGTTCTGTGAGATTCGGTAATAGAGATTTGTTGGATAAAGTATCTTGGCAACCCTAACCGGAGCAAAAAAAAATTGAAAAGAGGGTACAACACGAGGACTTCCCAGGGGGTCACGCATCCTATTACTACTCTCGCCCAAGCACGCTTAGCTTCGGAGTTCTCATGGGATCCGGTGCAGTAGCGCTGGTATGGTAGCACCCGTCATTTTGAGGGCACAATTCCTATATGTGTTAACGGTTTACAGTGCCAGTCTAGAGAGATAGCCCATTCAAAAGGCCGAATGGGCTTAACGACAACCCATCCACTTCAACAACGTAGCATCCTAGCAAGAAGTGATATCGACACGTTGTAGGGCCCTCTGATGTCCCGTGAGTCAGATTTTCGCCCCTTTAACAGCCCATGACGTATGAACCCGGACGGAAAAAGAGAACCAAAGGACAAAAGTGTCCTGAAACTAATGAAAACGTTCGATTTTGGGCTCCAAAAATGGGCACATCGAGCAAGTTGGTTGCCCCCGTCGTAGAGCTTTGGAAAGGTATGCTGCGCGCCGTGTTACTCCTTACGGATCAAAAGTTATGGGCATAGGAGCGACGTAGACCTAGTCATAAACCCTACGCCGTCGGTTTGCGGGCCCGGCCTCTACATGAAGCGAAGTTGTCTTGCCCAATGTTCCATGGGATTCGGTAATAGAGATTTGGTGGATAAAGTATATTGGCAACCCTAACCAGGGCAAAAAAAATTGAAAATGGGGTACAACACGAGGAATTCCCAAGGGGTCACCCATCCTAGTACTAATCTCGCCCAAGCACGCTTAACTTCGGAGTTCTGATGGGATCCGGTGCATTAGTGTTGGTATGATCACACCCATCATGTTGATGACAGAATTCCTATATGTGTTAACGGTTCACAGTCCCAGCCTAGAGAGATGGCCCATTGAAAAGGCCCAATGGGCTTAACGACAACCCATCCGCTTCAACAATGCAGCATCCTCGCAAGATGTGATATCGACACGTTGTAGGGCCCTCTGATGTCCCGCGAATCAGGTTGTCATCCTTTTAACAGCTCACGACGTATGATCCGTGATGGAAAAATAGAACAAAAGAACAAAAGTGGCCTGAAACGGATGAAAACGTTCGATTTTGGGCTCCAAAAAGGGGCACAGCGAGCAAGCTCGCTGCACCCGTCGTATAGCACTCAGAGAGCTTTTCAACGGTATGCTGTGCGCCGCGTAACGCATTATGGATCAAAAGTTATGGGCACTGGAGCGACGGAGACCTAGGCACAAACCTACGCCCTCGGTTTGCGGGCCCGGCCTTTACGTGAAGCGAAGTTGTCTTGCCCAATGTTCTGGGTATTCGGTAATAGAGATTTGGTGGATAAAGTATCTTGGCAACCCTAACCAGGGTAGAAAAAATTGAAAAGAGGGTACAACACGAGGACTTCCCAGGGGGTCACCCATCCTAGTACTACTCACGCCCAAGCACGCTTAACTTCGGAGTTCTGATGGGATTCGGTGCATTAGTGCTGGTCTGATCATACCCGTCATGTTGAGGGCACAATTCCTATATGTGTTAACGGTTCACAGTGCCAGCCTAGAGAGATAGCCCATTAAAAAGGCCCAATAGGCTTAATGACAACCCATCAGCTTCAACAACGCAGAATCCTCACAAGACGTGATATCGACACGTTGTAGGGCCCTCTGATGTCCCGCGAGTCAGGTTGTCGTCATTTTAACAGCTCACGACGTACGATCTGGGACGGAAAAATAGAGTAAAAGAAAAAAAGTGTCCTGAAACTAATGAAAAAGTTTGATTTTGGGCTCCAAAAACGGGCACATCGAGCAAGCTGGCCCCCCTTGTCGTAGAGCTCTCAGAGAGCTTTGCAACGGTATGCTGTGCGCCGCGTAACTCCTTACGGATCAAAAGTTATGGGCACTGGAGCGACGGAGACCTGGTCACAAACCCTACGCCCTCGGTTAATGGGCCCGGCCTCTACGTGAAGCGAAGTTGTCTTGCCCAATGTTCCGTGGGATTCGGTAATAGAGATTTGGTGGATAAAGTATCTTGGCAACCCTAACCAGGGCAAAAAAAATTGAAAAGAGGGTACAACACGAGGACTTCCCAGGGGGTCACCCATCCTAGTACTACTCTCGCCCAAGCACGCTTAACTTCGGAGTTCTGATGGGATCCGGTGCATTAGTGCTAGTTTGATCGCACCCGTCATTTTGAGGGCATAATTCCTATATGTGTTAACGGTTCACAGTGTCAGCCTAGAGAGATAGCCCATTCAAAAGGCCCAATGGGCTTAACGACAACCCATCCGCTTCAACAACGTAGCATCCTAGCAAGACGTGATATCGACACGTTGTAGGGCCCTCAGATGCCCCGCGAGTCTGGTTGTCGCCCTTTTAACAGCTCACGACGTACGATCCGGGATGAAAAAATAGAGCAAAAGTACAAAAGTGTCCTGAAACTAATGAAAACGTTCGATTTTGGGCTCAAAAAATGGGCACATCAAGCAAGCTGGCTGCCCCCATCGTAGAGCTCTCAGAGGACTTTGCAACGGTATGCTGTGCGCTGCGCAACTCTTTACAGATCAAAAGTTATGGGATGGAAAAACGGGGCAAAAGAAGAAAAATGGCCTAAAACTGATTGAAACGTTTGATTTTGGCCTCCAAAAAGGATCACAGCGAGCAAGCTAGCTGCCCTCGTCGTAGAGCTTTCAGAGAGCTTTGCAACGGTATGCTGTGCACCGCGTAACTCCTTACGGATCAAAAGTTATGGGCACCGGAGCGACGGAGACCTGGTCACAAACCCTACGCCCACGGTTTGCAGGCCTGACCTCTACGTGAAGCGAAGTTGTCTTGCCCAATGTTCCGTGAGATTCGGTAATAGAGATTTGGTGGATAAAGTATATTGGCAACCCTAACCAGGGCAAAAAAAATTGAAATGGGGGTGCTACACGAGGACTTCCCAGGGGGTCACCCATCCTAGTACTACTCTCGCCCAAGCACGCTTAACTTCAGAGTTCTGATGGGATCCGGTGCATTAGTGCTGGTATGATCACATCCGTCATGTTAATGACACAATTCCTATATGTGTTAACGGTTCACAGTCCCAGCCTAGAGAGATGGCCCATTCAAAAGGCCCAACGGGCTTAACGACAACCCATCCACTTCAACAACACAACATTCTCGCAAGACGTGATATCGACAGGATGTAGGGCCCCCTGATGTCCCGCGAGTCAGGTTGTCGCCCTTTTAACAGCTCACGACGTACGATCCGGGACGGAAAAATAGAGCAAAAGTGCAAAAGTGTCCTGAAACTAATGAAGACATTCGATTTTGGGCTCAAAAAATGGGCACATCGAGCAAACTGGTTGCCCCCGTCGTAGAGCTCTCAGAGAGCTTTGCAACGGTATGCTGTGCGCCGCGTAACTCCTTACGGATCAAAAGTTATGGGCACCGGAGTGACGGAGACCTGGTCACAAACCCTACGCCCTCGGTTTGCGGGCCCGACCTCTACGTGAAGCGAAGTTGTCTTGCCCAATATTCCGTGGGATTTAGTAATAGAGATTTGGTGGATAAAGTATATTGGCAACCCTAACCAAGGCAAAAAAAATTGAAATGGGGGTGCTACACGAGGACTTCCAAGGGGGTCACCCATCCTAGTGCTACTCTCGCCCAAGCACGCTTAACTTCGGAGTTCTGATGGGATCCGGTGAATTAGTGCTGGTATGATCACACCCGTCATGTTGATGACACAATTCCTATATGTGTTAACGGTTCACAGTCCCAGCCTAGAGAGATGGCCCATTCAAAAGGCCCAACGGGCTTAACGACAACCCATCCACTTCAACAACGCAGCACCCTCGCAAGACGTGATATCGACAGGTTGTAGGGCCCTCTAATGTACCGCGAGTCTGGTTCTCGTTCTTTTAATAGCTCACGACATACGATACGGGATGGAAAAACGAGTCAAAAGAAGAAAAGTGGCATAAAAATGATGAAAACGTTTGATTTTGGGCTCCAAAAATGGGCACAACGAGGAAGCTAGCTGCCCCCGTCGTAGAGCTCTCAGAGAGCTTTGCAACGGTATGTTGTACGCCGCTTAACTCCTCACGGATCAAAAGTTATGGGTACAGGAGCGACGGAGACCAGGTCACAAACCCTACGCCCTCGGTTTGCTGGCCTGGCCTCTACGTGAAGCGAAGTTGTCTTGCCCAATGTTACGTGGGAATCGGTAATAGAGATTTGGTGGATAAAGGATCTTGGCAACCCTAAGCAGGGCAAAAAAAATTGAAAAGAAAGTGCAACACGAGGACTTCCCAGGGGGTCACCCATCCTAGTACTATTGTCGCCCAAGCATGCTTAACTTTGGAGTTTTGATGGGATCCGGTGCATTAGTGCTGGTATGATCGCACCCGTCATGTTGAGAGAACAATTCCTATATATGTTAACGGTTCACAGTGCCAGCCTAGAGAGATAGCCCATTCAAAAGGCCCAATGGGCTTAACGACAACCCATCCGCTTCAACAACGCAGCATCCTCGCAAGACGTGATATCGACACGTTGTAGGGCCCGTTGATGTACCGCGAGTCAGGTTGTCATCCTTTTAATAGCTCACGACATACGATCCGGGTTGGAAAAACAGGGCAAAAGAAGAAAAGTGGCCTGAAACTGTTGAAAACGTTCGATTTTGGACACCAAAAATGGGCACAGAGAGCACGCTCGCTGCCTCCGTCGTAGAGCTCTCAGAGAGCTTTGCAACGTTATGCAGTGCCCCGTGTAACTCCTTACGGATCAAAAGTTATGTGCACCGGAGCGACGGAGACCTGGTCACAAACCCTACGCCCTCGGTTTTGGGGGTCCGGCCTCTACGTGAAGCGAAGTTTTCTTGCCCAATGTTCCGTGGGATTCGGTAATTGAGATTTGGTGGATAAAGTATCTTGGCAACCCTAACCAGGGCAAAAAAAATTGAAAAGGGGGTGCAATACGAGGACTTCCCAGGGGGTCACCCATCCTAGTACTACTCTCGCCCAAGCACGCTTAACTTCAGAGTTCTGATGGGATCCGGTGCATTAGTGCTGGTATGATCGCACCCATCATGTTGAGGCACAATTCTTATATGTGTTAACGGTTCACAGTGCCAGCCTAGAGAGATGGCCACTCAAAAGGCCCAATGGGCTAAACGACAACCCATCCGCTTTAACAACGCAGCATCCTCGCAAGATGTGATATCGACACGTTGTAGGGCCCTCTGATGTACTGCGAGTCAGGTTGTCATCCTTTTAACAGCTCACAACGTACGATACGGGATGGAAAAATGGGGCAAAAGAAGAAAAATGACCTAAAACTGATGAAAACGTTTGATTTTGGGCTCCAAAAAGGGCACAGCGAGCAAGCTAGCTGCCCCCATTGTAGAGCTCTCAGAGAGCTTTGCAACGGTACGCTGTGCGCCACGTAACTCCTTACGGATCAAAAGTTATGGGCACCGGAGCGATGAAGATCTTGTCACAAACCCTACGCCCTCGGTTTGCGGGCCCGGCCTCTACGTCAAGCGAAGTTGTCTTGCCCAATGTTCCATGGGATTCGGTAATTGAGATTTGGTGGATAAAGTATCTTGGCAACCCTAACCAGGGCAAAAAAAAATAGAAAATGGGGTACAATACGAGGACTTCCCAGGGGGTCACCCATCCTAGTACTACTCTCGCCAAGCACACACTTTACTTCAGAGTTCTGATGGGATCCGGTGCATTAGTGCTGGTATGATCACACCCATCATGTTGATGGCACAATTCCTATATGTGTTAACGGTTCACAGTCCCAGCCTAGAGAGATGGCCCGTTCAAAAGGCCCAATGGGCTTAACGACAACCCATCCGCTTCAACAACGTAGCATCCTCGCAAGACGTGATATTGACACGTTGTAGGGCCTACTGATGTCCCGCGAGTCAGGTTGTCGTCCTTTTAACAGCTCACTACGTACGATCCCGGACGGAAAAATAGAGCAAAAGAACAAAAGTGTCCTGAAACTAATGAAAACGTTCGATTTTGGGCTCCAAAAATGGGCACATCGAGCAAGCTGGCTACCCCCGTCGTAGAGCTCTCATATAGCTTTGCAATGGTATGCTGTGCGCTGCGTAAATCCTTACGGATCAAAAGTTATGGGCACCGGAGCGACGGAGACCTGGTCATAAACCCTACGCCCTTGGTTTGCTTGCCCGGCCTCTACGTGAAGTGAAGTTGTCTTGCCCAATGTTCCGTGGGATTCGGTAATAGAGATTTGTTGGATAAAGTATCTTGGCAACCCTAACCAGGGCAAAAAAAATTGAAAAGAGGGTACAACACGAGGACTTCCCAGGGGGTCACCCATCCTAGTACTACTCTCGCCCAAGCACGCTTAACTTCGGAGTTTTGATGGGATCCGGTGCATTAGTGCTAGTTTGATCGCACCCATCATGTTGAGGGCACAATTCCTATATGTGTTAACGGTTCACAGTGCCAGCCTAGAGAGATGGTCCATTCAAAAGGCCTAATGGGCTTAACGACAACCCATCTGCTTCAACAACGTAGCATCCTCGCAAGACGTGATATCGACACGTTGTAGGGCCCTCTGATGTCCCGCGAGTCTGGCTGTCGTCCTTTTAACAGCTCACGACGTACGATCCGGGACGGAAAAATAGAGCTAAAGTACAAAAGTGTCCTGAAACTAATGAAAACGTTCGATTTTGGACTCCAAAAAGGGCACATCGAGCAAGCTGGCTGCCCCCATTGTAGAGCTCTCAGAGTGCTTTGCAACGGTATGCTATGCGCCGCGTAACGCCTTAAGTATTAAAAGTTATGGGCGCCGGAGCGACAAAGACCTGGTCACAAACCCTACGCCCTCTGTTTACTGGCTCGGCCTCTACGTGAAGTGAAGTTATCTTGCCCAATGTTTCGTGGGATTCGGTAATAGAGATTTGGTGGATAAAGTATCTTGGCAGCCCTAACTAGGGCAAAAAAAATTGAAAAGGGGGTGCAACACGAGGACTTCCAATGGGGTCACCCATCCTTGTACTACTCTCACCCAAGCACGTTTAACTTCGGAATTCTGATGGGATCCGGTGCATTAGTGCTGGTATGATCGCACCCATCATGTTGAGGGCACAATTCGTATATGTGTTAACGGTTCACAGTCCCAGCCTAGAGAGATGGCCCATTCAAAAGGCCCAATGGGCTAAATGACAACCCATCCGCTTTAACAACACAGCATCATTGCAAGACGTGATATCGACACGTTGTAGGGCCCTCTGACGTACCGCGAGTCAGGTTGTCGTCCTTTTAACAACTCACGACGTACGATACGGGATAGAAAATTGGGGCAAAAGAAGAAAAATGGTCTAAAACTGATGAAAACGTTTGATTTTGGGCTCCAAAAATGGACAAAGCGAGCAAGCTTGCTGCCCCCATCATAGAGCTCTCAGAGAGCTTTGCAACGGTATGCTGTACGCCGCGTAACTCCTTACAGATCAAAAGTTATGTGCACTGGAGCGACGAAGACCTGGTCACAAACCCTACACCCTCGGTTTGCGGGCTCGGCCTTTACGTGAAGCGAAGTTGTCTTGCCCAATGTTCCGTGGGATTCGGTAATAGAGATTTGGTGGATAAAGTATCTTGACAACCCTAATCAGGGCAAAAAAAATTGAAAAAGGGGTGCAACACGAGGACTTCCCATGGGGTCACCCATCCCAGTACTACTCTCGCCCAAGCACGCTTAACTTCGGATCCGGTGCATTAGTGCTGGTATGATCGCACCCGTCATGTTGATGGCACAATTGTTATATGTGTTAACGGTTCACAGTCCCAGCCTAGAGAGATGGCCCATTCAAAAGGCCTAATGGGCTTAACGACACCCCATCCGCTTCAACAACGCAGCATTCTTGCAAGACGTGATATCGACACGTTGTAGGGCCCTCTGATGTCCCACGAGTCAGGTTGTCATCCTTTTAACAGCTCATGACGTACGATTTGGGACGGAAAAATAGAGCAAAAGAACAAAAGTGTCCTGAAACTAATGAAAAAGTTTCATTTTGGGCCCCAAAAACGGGCCCATCCAGCAACCTGGCTGCCCCCGTCGTAGAGCTCTCAGGGAGCTTTGCAACGGTATGCTGTGTGCCGCGTAACTCCTTACGGATCAAAAGTTATGGGCACCGGAGCGACGGAGACCTGGTCACAAACCCTACGCCCTCGGTTTGCGGGCTCGGCCTCTACGTGTAGGGAAGTTAGCTTGCCCAATGTTCCGTGGGATTCGGTAAAAGTGATTTGGTGGATAAAGTATCTTGGCAACCCTAACCAGGGCAAAAAAAATTGAAAAGGGGGTGCAACACAAGGACTTCCCAGGGGATCTGATGGGATCCGGTACATTAGTGCTGGGATCTTGCCCAATGTTCCTTGTAGTACTCTCGCCCAAGCACGCTTAACTTCGGAGTTCTGATGGGATCCGGTACATTAGTGCTGGTATGATCGCACCTGTCATGTTGAGGGCACAATTCCTATATGTGTTAACGGTTCACAGTGCCAGCCTAGAGAGATGGCCCATTCAAAAGGCCCAATGGGCTTAACGACAACCCATCCGCTTCAACAACTCAGCATCCTCGTAAGACGTGATATCGACACGTTGTCGGGCCTTCTGATGTCCCGCGAGTCAGGTTCTCGTCCTTTTAACAGTTCACGACGTACGATACGGGACGAAAAAATAGAGCAAAAGAACAAAAGTGTCCTAAAACTAATGAAAACATTCGATTTTGGGCTCCAAAAACGGGGATATCGAGCAAGCTGGCTGACCCTGTCGTAGAGCTCTTAGAGTGCTTTGCAATGGTATGCTATGCGCCACGTAACTCCTTAAGTATTAAAAGTTATGGGCACCGGAGCGATAGAGACCTGGTCACAAAGCCTACGCCTTCTGTTTGCGGGCTCGGCCTCTACGTGAAGTGAAATTATCTTGCCCAATGTTCCGTGGGATTCGGTAATAGAGATTTGGTGGATAAAGTATCTTGGCAACCCTAACCAGGGCAAAAAAAATTGAAAATGGGGTGCAACACGAGGACTTCCAATGGGGTCACCCATCCTTGTACTACTCTCACCCAAGCACGTTTAATTTCGGAGTTCTGATGGGATCCGGTGCATTAGTGCTGGTATGATCGCACCCATCATGTGAGGGCACAATTCATATATGTGTTAACGGTTCACAGTCCCAGCCTAGAGAGATGGCCCATTCAAAAGGCCCAATGGGCTAAACGACAACCCATCCGCTTTAACAGCGCAGCATCCTAGCTAGACGTGATATCGACATGTTGTAGGGCCCTCTGATGTACCGCGAGTCGGGTTGTCGTCCTTTTAACTACTCACGACGTATGATCCGGGATGGAAAAATGGGGTAAAAGAAGAGAAATGGTCTAAAACTGATGAAAACGTGTGATTTTGGGCTCCAAAAACGCCCACAGCAAGCAAGCTAGCTGCCCCCGTCATATTGCTCTCAGAGAGCTTTGCAACGGTATGCTGTGCGTCGCGTAACTCCCTACGGATCAAAAGTTATGGGAACCGGAGCGACGAAGACCTGGTCATAAACCTTACGCCCTCGGTTTGCGGACCCGGCCTCTACATGAAGCGAAGTTGTCTCGCCCAATGTTCCGTGGGATTCGGTAATAGAGATTTGGTGGATAAAGTATCTTGACAACCCTAACCAGGGCAAAAAAAATTGAAAATGGGGTGCAACACGAGGATTTCCCATGGGGTCACCCATCCTAGTACTACTCTCACCCAAGCACGCTTAACTTCGGAGTTCTGATGGGATCCGGTGCATTAGTGCTGGTATGATCACACCCGTCATGTTGATGGCACAATTCCTATATGTGTTAACGGTTCACCGTCCCAGCCTAGAGAGATGGCCCATTCAAAAGGCCTAATGAGCTTAACGACACCCCATCCGCTTCAACAACGCAGCATCCTCGCAAGACGTGATATCGACAGGTTGTTGGGCCCTCTGATGTCCCGCGAGTCAGGTTGTCGCCCTTTTAACAGCTCACGACGTACGATCCGGGATGGAAAAATAGAGCAAAAGTGCAAAAGTGTCCTGAAACTAATGAAGACGTTCGATTTTGGGCTCCAAAAATAGGCACATCGAGCAAGCTGGTTGCCCCCGTCGTAGAGCTCTCAGAGGGCTTTGCAACGGTATGCTGTGCGCCGCGCAACTCCTTACGGATCAAATGTTATGGGCACCGGAGCGACAGAGACCTGGTCACAAACCCTACGCCCTCGGTTTACGGGCCCGGCCTCTACGTGAAGCAAAGTTATCTTGCCCAATGTTCCATGGGATTGGGTAATAGAGATTTTGGTGGATAAAGTATCTTGGCAACCCTAACCAGGGCAAAAAAAATTGAAAATGGGGTGCAACACGAGGACTTCCCAATGGGGTCACCCATCCTAGTACTACTCTCGCCCAAGCACGCTTAATTTTGGAGTTCTGATGGTATCCGGTGCATTAGTGCTGGTATGATCGCACCCGTCATGTTGAGGGCACAATTCCTATATGTGTTAACGGTTCACAGTGCCAGCCTAGAGAGATGGTCCATTCAAAAGGCCCAATGGGCTTAACGACAACTCATCTGCTTCAACAACGTAGCATCCTCGCAAGCCGTGATATCGACACGTTGTAGGGCCCTCTGATATCCCGCGAGTCAGGCTGTCGTCCTTTTAACAGCTCACGACATACGATCCGGGATGAAAAAATAGAGCAAAAGAACAAAAGTATCCTGAAACTAATGAAAACATTCGATTTTGGGTTCCAAAAACTGGGATATCTAGCAAGCTGGCTGCCCCCGTCGTAGAGCTCTCAGAGAGCTTTGCAACGGTATGCTGTGCGCCGCGTAACTCCTTAAGGATTAAAAGTTATGGGCACCGAAGCGACAGAGACCTGGTCACAAACCTTACGCCCTCGGTTTGTGGGCCCGACCTCTACATGAAGTGAAGTTATCTTGCTCAATGTTCCGTGGGATTTGGTAATAGAGATTTGGTGGATAAAGTATCTTGGCAACCCTAACCAGGGCAAAAAAAATTGAAAAGGGGGTGCAACACGAGGACTTCCCAGCGGGTCACCCATCCTAGTACTACTCTCGCCCAAGCACGCTTAACTTCGGTATTCTGATGGGATCCGGTGCATTAGTGCTGGTATGATCACACACATCATGTCGATGGCACAATTCCTATATGTGTTAACGGTTCACAGTCCCAGCCTAGAGGGATGAGCCATTCAAAAGCCCTAATGGGGTTAACAACAAGCTATCTGCTTGAACACGGCAGCATTCTCGTAAGACGTGATATCGACACGTTGTAGGCCCTGTGATGTCCCGCGAATTAGGTTGTCGTCCTTTAAACAGCTCACGACATACGATCGGGGATGAAAAAATAGAGCAAAAGAACAAAAGTGTCCTGAAACTAATGAAAAAGTTCAATTTTGGGCTCCAAAAACGGGCACATCAAGCAAGCTCGCTGCCCCCGTCGTAGAGCTCTCAGAGAGCTTTGTAAAGGTATGCTTTGCGCCGCGTAACTCCTTAAGGAATAAAATTTATGGGCACCGGAGCGACGGAGCCCTGGTCACAAACCCTACGCCCTCGGTTTGCGGGCCCGGCCTCTACGTGAAGTGAAGTTATCTTGCCCAATGTTCCGTGGGATTCGGTAATAGAGATTTGGTGGATAAAGTATCTTGGCAACCCTAACTAGGGCAACAAAAATTTAAAAGGGGGTGCAACACAAGGACTTCCCACGGGGTCACCCATCCTTGTACTACTCTCGCCCAAGCACGCCTAACTTCAGAGTTCTGATGGGATCCGGTGCATTAGTGCTGGTATGATCGCACCCGTCATGTTGAGGGCACAATTCCTATATGTGTTAACGGTTCACAGTCCCAGCTTAGAGAGTTGGCACATTCAAAAGGCCCAATGGGCTAAACGACAACCCATCCGCTTTAACAACGCAGCATCCTTGCAAGACGTGATATCGACATGTTGTAGGGCCCTTTGATGTACCGCGAGTCAGGTTGTCGTTCTTTTAACAGCTCACTAACGTACGATACGGGATGGAAAAATGGGGCAAAAGAAGAAAAGTGGTCTAAAATTGATGAAAACGTTTGATTTTGGGCTCCAAAAACTGGCACAGCGAGCAAGCTGGCTGCCCCCGTCTTAGAGCTCTCAGAGAGCTTTGCAACGGTATGCTGTGCGCCGCGTAACTCCTTACGGATCAAAAGTTATGGGCACCGGAGCGACGGAGACCTGGTCACAAACCCTACGCCCTCGGTTTGCGAGCCCGGCCTCTACGTGAAGCGAAGTTGTCTTGCCCAATGTTCCGTGGGATTCGGTAATAGAGATTTGGTGGATAAAGTATCTTGACAACCCTAACCAGGGCAAAAAAAGTTGAAAAGGGGGTGCAACACGAGGACTTCCCAAGGGGTCACCCATCCTAGTACTACTCTCGCCCAAGCACGCTTAACTTCGGAGTTCTGATGGGATCCGGTGCATTATTGCTGGTATGATCACACCCGTCATGTTGATGGCACAATTCCTATATGTGTTAACGGTTCACAGTCCCAGCCTAGAGAGATGGCCCATTCAAAAGGCCTAATGGGCTTAACGACAACCCATCCGCTTCAACAACGCAGCATTCTCGCAAGACGTGATATCGACAAGTTGTAGGGCCCTCTGATATCCCACGAATCAAGTTGTCGTCCTTTTAACAACTCACGACGTACGATCCGGGATAGAAAAATAGAGCAAAAGAACAAAAGTGGCCTGAAACGGTTGAAAACGTTCGATTTTGGGCTCCAAAAACTAGCACAGTGAGCAAGCTCACTGCCCCCATCATATAGCTCTCAGAGAGCTTTACAACGGTATGCTGTGCGCCGCGTAACGCATTACAGAACAAAAGTTATGGGCAACGGAGCGACGGAGACCTGGTCACAAACCCTACGCCCTCGGTTTGCGAGCCCGGCCTCTACGTGAAGCGAAGTTGTCTTGCCCAATGTTCCGTGGGATTCGGTAATAAAGTTTTGGTGGATAAAGTATCTTGGCAACCCTAACCAGGGCAAAAAAAATTGAAAAGGGGGTGCAACACGAGGACTTCCCAGGGGGTCACCCATCCTAGTACTACTCTCGCCCAAGCACGCTTAACTTCGGAGTTCTGATGGGATCCGGTACATTAGTGCTGTTATGATCGCACCCGTCATGTTGAGGGCACAATTCCTATAAGTGTTAACAGTTCACAGTGTCAGCCTGGAGAGATAGCCCATTCAAAAGGCCAAATGGGCTTAACGACAACTCATCCACTTCAACAACGCAGCATCCTTGCAAGACGTGATATCAACACGTTATAGGGCCCTCTGATGTACCGAGAGTTAGGTTGTCATCCTTTTAACAGCTCACGACTTACGATCGGGGACGGAAAAACAGGGCAAAAGAAGAAAAGTGTCCTGAAACTGATGAAAACATTCAATTTTAGGCTCCAAAAAGGGGCACAGCGAGCAAGTTGGCTGCCCCCATCGTAGAGCTCTCAAAGAGCTTTGCAACGGTATGTTGTGCGCCGCGTAACTCCTTACGGATCAAAAGTTATAGGCACCGGAGCAACGGAGACCTGGTCACAAACCCTACGCCCTCGGTTTGTGGGCCCGGCCTCTACGTGAAGCGAAGTTGTCTTGCCCAATGTTCCGTGGGATTCGGTAATAGAGATTTGGTGGATAAAGTATCTTGGCAAGCTTAACCAGGGAAAAAAAAATGAAAAGGGGTTGCATCACGAGGACTTCCCAGGGGGTCACCTATCATAGTACTACTCTCGCCCAAGCATGCTTAACTTCGGAGTTCTGATGGGATCCAGTGCATTAGTGCTGGTATGATCGCACCCGTCATGTTGAGGGCACAATTCCTATATTTGTTAACGGTTCACAGTCCCAGCCTAGAGAGATGGCCTATTCAAAAGGCCCAATGGGCTTAACGACATCCCATCCGCTTCAACAACGCAGCATCCTCGCAGGACGTGATATCGACACATGGTTGGGCCCTCTGATGTACCGCGAGTCAGGTTGTCTTCCTTTTACCACCTCAGGACGTACGATCCGGGATGGAAAAATTGGGCAAAAGAAGAAAAGTGGCCTGTAACTGATGAAAACGCTTGATTTTGGTCTCCAAAAATGGGTACAGCGAGTAAGCTAGCTACCCTCGTCGTAGAGCTCTCAAAGAGCTTTGCAACGGTATGCTGTGCGCCGCGTAACTCCTTACGGATCAAAAGTTATGGGCACCGGAGTGACGGAGACCTGGTCACAGCCCCTATGGCCTCGGTCTGCGGGCTCGGCCTCTGGCTCAAGGGAAGTTGTCTTGCCCAATGTTCCGTGGGATTCGGTAATAGAGATTTGGTGGATAAAGTATCTTGGCAAGCTTAACCAGGGAAAAAAAATTGAAAAGGGGGTGCGACACGAGGACTTCCCAAGGGGTCACCCATCCTAGTACTACTCTCGCCCAAGCACGCTTAACTTCGGAGTTTTGATGGGATCCGATACATTAGTGCTGGTATGATCCCACCCGTCATGTTGATGGCACAATTCCTATATGTGTTAACGGTTCACAGTCCCAGCCTAGAGATATGACCCATTCAAAAGGCCCAATGGGCTTAATGACAACCCATCTGCTTCACCAACGCAGCATCCTCGCAAGACGTGATATCGACACGTTGTAGGGCCCTCTGATGTCCTGCGAATCAGGTTGTCGTCCTTTTAACAGCTCACGACGTACGATCCGGGATAGAAAAATAGAGCAAAAGAACGAAAGTGGCCTGAAACGGATGAAAACGTTCGATTTTGGGCTCCAAAAATGGGCACAGCGAGCATGCTCGCTACCCCCGTCGTATAGCTCTCAGAGAGCTTTGCAACAGTATGCTGTGCGCCGCGTAACGCATTACGGATAGAAAGTTATAGGCACCGGAGCGACGGAGACATGGTCACAAACCCTACGCCCTCGGTTTGCAGGCACGGCCTCTACGTGAAGCGAAGTTGTCTTGCCCAATGTTCCGTGAGATTTGGTAATAGAGATTTGGTGGATAAAGTATCTTGGCAACCCTAAGCAGGGCAAAAAAAATTGAAAAGAGGGTGCAACACGAGGATTTCCTCGGGGGTCACCCATCCTAGTACTACTCTCGTCCAAGCACGCTTAACTTCGGAGTTCTGATGGGATCTAGTGCATTAGTGCTGGTCTGATCGCACCCGTCATGTTGAGGGCAAAATTCCTATATGTGTTAACGGTTCACAATGCCAGCCTAGAGAGATAGCCCATTCAAAAGGCCCAATGGGCTTAACGACAACCCATCAGCTTCAGCAACGCAGAATCCTCGCAAGACGTGATATCGACACGTTGTAGGGCCCTCTGGTGTCCCGCGAGTCAGGTTGTCATCCTTTTAACAGTTCACGACGTACGATCCGGGATGAAAAAATAGAGTAAAAGAACAAAAGTGTCTTGAAACTAATGAAAAAGTTCGATTTTGGGCTACAAAAACGGGCACATCATGCAAGCTGGCTGCCCCCATCGTAGAGCTCTCATAGAGCTTTGCAACGGTATGTTGTGCGCCGCGTAACTCCTTATGGATCAAACGTTATGGGCACCAGAGCGACGGAGACCTGGTCACAAACCGTACGCCCTCGATTTGCGGGCACGGCCACTACGTGAAGCGAAGTTTTCTTGCCCAATGTTCCGTGAGATTCGGTAATAGAGATTTGGTGGATAAAGTATCTTGGCAACCCTAACTAGGGCAAAAAAAATTGAAAAGGGGGTGCAACACGAGGACTTCCCAGGGGGTCACCCATCCGAGTACTACTCTCGCCCAAGCACGCTTAGCTTCAGAGTTCTGATGGGATCCGATGCATTAGTGCTGGTCTGATCGTACCCGTCATGTTGAGGGCACAATTCCTATATGTGTTAACGGTTCACAATGCCAACCTAGAGAGATAGCCCATTCAAAAGTCCCAATGGGCATAACGACAACCCATCAGCTTCAACAACGCAGAATCCTCGCAAGACGTGATATCGACACGTTGTAGGGCCCTCTGATGTCCCGCGAGTCAGGTTGTCATCCTTTTAACAGCTCACGACGTACGATCCAGGACGAAAAAATAGAGCAAAAGAACAAAAGTGTCCTGAAACTAATGAAAAAGTTCGATTTTGGGCTGCAAAAACAGGCACATCAAGCAAGCTGGCTGCCCCCGTCGTTGAGCTCTCGGAGAGCTTTGCAACGGTATGCTGTGCGCCGCGTAACTCCTTACGGATCAAAAGTTATGGGCACCGGAGCGACGGTGACCTAGTCACAAAGCCTACGCCCTCAGTTTGCGGGCCCGGCCACTACGTGAAGCGAAGTTATCTTGCCCAATGTTCCGCGGGATTCGGTAATAGAGATTTGATGGATAAAGTATCTTGGCAACCCTAAATAGGGCAACAAAAATTGAAAAGGGGGTGCAACACGAGGACTTCCCAGGGGGTCACCCATCCTAGTACTACTCTCGCCCAAGCAAGCTTAATTTCGGAGTTCTGATGGGATCCGGTGCATTAGTGCTGGTATGATCGCACCCGTCATGTTGAGGGCATAATTCCTATATGCGTTAACGGTTCACAGTGCCAACTTAGAGAGATTGCCCATTCAAAAGGCCCAATGGGCATAACGACAACCCATCCGCTTCAACAACGCAGCATCTTCACAAGACGTGATATCGACACGTTGTAGGGCCCTCTGATGTACCGCGAGTCTGGTTATCATCCTTTTAACAGCTCACGACGTACGATCCGGGACGAAAAAATAGCGCAAAAGAAGAAAAGTGGCCTGAAATTGATGAAAACGTTTGATTTTGGGATCCAAAAATTGGAATAGTGAGCAAGCTAGCTACCCCCATCGTAGAGCTCTCAGAGAGGTTTGCAACGGTATGCTGTGCACCTCGTAACTCCTTACGGATCAAAAGTTATGGGCACCGGAGCGACGGAGACCTGGTCACAAACGCTACGCCTTCGGTTTGTGGGCCTGGCCTCTACGTGAAGCGAAGTTATCTTGCCCAATGTTCCGCGGGATTCGGTAATAGAGATTTGATGGATAAAGTATCTTGGCAACCCTAAATAGGGCAACAAAAATTGAAAATGCGGTGCAACACGAGGACTTCCCAGAGGGTCACCCATCCTAGTACTACTCTGACCTAAGCACGCTTAACTTCGGAGTTCTGATGGGATCTGGTGCATTATTGCTGGTATGATCGCACCCGTCGTATTGGGGGCACAATTCCTATATGTGTTAACGTTTCACAATCCCAGCCTAGAGAGATGGCCCATTGAAAAGGCCCAATGGGCTTAACGACAACCCATCCGCTTCAACAACGCAGCATCCTCGCAAGATGTGATATCGACACGTTGTAGGGCCCTCTGATGTACCGCGAGTCAGGTTGTCATCCTTTTAACAGCTCACGACGTACGATCCGGGATGAAAAAACAGGGCAAAAGAAGAAAAGTGGTCTGTAACTGATGAAAACATTTGATTTTGGGCACCAAAAACGGGTACAGCAAGAAAGCTAGCTGCCCCCATCATAGAGCTCTCAGAGACCTTTGCAACGGTTTGCTGTGCACCGCGTAATTCCTTACGGATCAAAAGTTATGGGCACCAGAGCGACGGAGACCTGGTCACAAACCCTACGCCATCGGTCTGCAGGCCCGGCCTCTACGTGAAGCGAAGTTGTCTTGCCCAATGTTTCGTGGGATTCGGTAATAGATATTTGGTGTATAAAGTATCTTGGCAACCCTGACCAGGGCAAAAAAAATTGAAAAGGGGGTACAACACGAGGACTTCCCAGGGGGTCACCCATTTTAGTACTACTCTCGCCCAAGCACGGTTTACTTCGGAGTTCTGATGGGATCCGGTACATTAGTGCTGGCATGATCGCACCCGTCATGTTGAGGGCACAATTCCTATATGTGTTAAAGGTTCACAGTGTCAGCCTAGAGAGATGGCCCATTCAAAAGGCCCAATGGGCTTAACGACAACCCATCCGCTTCAACAACGCAACATCCTTACAAGACGTGATATCGGCACGTTGTAGGGCCCTCTGATGTACCCCGAGTCAGGTTGTTGTCCTTTTAACAGCTCACAATGTACGATCCGGGATGGAAAAACAGGGCAAAAGAAGAAAAGTGGCCTGAAAGTGATGAAAACCTTCGATTTTGGGCTTCAAAAATGGGCACAGCAAGGAAGCTAGCTACCCCCGTCGTAGAGCTCTCAGAGAGCTTTGCAACGGTATGCTGTGCGCCGTGCAACTCCTTACGAATTAAAAGTTATGGGCACCGGAGCGACGGAGACCTGGTCACAAACCCTACGCCCTCGGTTTGTGGGCCCGGCCTCAACGTGAAGCGAATTTGTCTTGCCCAATGTTCCGTGGGATTCGGTAATAGAGATTTGGTGGATAAAGTATCTTGGCAACCCTAACCAGGGCAAAAAAATTGAAAAGGGGGTGCAACACGAGGACTTCCCAGGGGGTCACCCATCTTAGTACTACTCTCGTCCAAGCATGCTTAACTTCGGAGTTCTGATGGGATCCGGTGCATTATTGCTGGTATGATTGCACCCGTCATGTTGAGGACACAATTCCTATTTGTGTTAACGGTTCACAGTCCCAGCCTAGAGTGATGGCCCATTCAAAAGGCCCAATGGGCTTAACGACAACCCATCCGCTTCAACAACGCAGCATCCTCGCAAGACGTGATATCGACACGTTGTAGGGCCCTCTGATGTACCGCGAGTCAGGTTGTCATCCTTTTAACAGCTCACGACGTATGATCCGGGACGAAAAAACAGGGCAAAATAAGAAAAGTGGTCTGTAACTGATGAAAACATTTGATTTTGGGCTCCAAAAACGGGGACAGATAGAAAGCTAGCTGCCCTCATCATAGAGCTCTCAGAGAGTTTTGCAACGGTATGCTATGCACCGTGTAACTCCTTACGGATCAAAAGTTAAGGGCACCGGAGCGACGGAGACCTGGTTAAAAACCCTACGGCCTCGGTCTGCGGGCCCGGCCTCTAATTGAAGCGAAGTTGTCTTGCCCAATGTTCTGTGGGATTCGGTAATAGAAATTTGGTGGATAAAGTATCTTGGCAACCCTAACCAGGGCAAAAAAAATTGAAAAGGGGGTGCAACAAGAGGACTTCCCGGGGGGTCACCTATCCTAGTACCACTCTAGCCCAAGCACGATTAATTTCGGAATTCTGATGGGATCCGGTACATTAGTGCTAGTATGATCGCACCTGTCATGCTGAGGGCACAATTCCTATATGTGTTAACGGTTCATAGTGTCAGCCTAGAGAGATGGTCCATTCAAAAGGCCCAATGGGCTTAACGACAACCCATCCGCTTCAACAATGCAGTATCCTCGCAATACGTGATATCGACACGTCTTAGGGCCCTTTGATGTACCGCGAGTCAGGTTTTCGTCCTTTTAACAGCTCACGACGTACGATCCGCGATACAAAAACAGGGCAAAAGAAGAAAAGTGTCCTTAAAGTGATGAAAACATTCGATTTTGGGCTCCAAAAACGGGCACAGCGAGAAAGCTGGCTGCCCCCGTCTTAGAGCTCTCAGAGAGCTTTACAATGGTATGTTGTGCGCCTCGTAACTCCTTACGGATCAAAAATTATAGGCACCGGAGCGACGTAGACATGGTCACAAACCCTACGCCCTCGGTTTGCGGGCCTGGCCTCTACGTGAAGCGAAGTTGTCTTGCCCAATGTTCCGTGGGATTTGGTAATAGAGATTTGGGGGATAAAGTATCTTGGTAACCCTAACCAGGGCAAAAAAAATTGAAAAGTGGGTATAACACGAGGACTTCCCAGGGGTCACCTATCCTAGTACTACACTCGCCCAAGCACACTTAACTTCGGAGTTTTGATGGGATCCGGTACATTAGTGCTGGTATGATTGCACCCGTCATGGTGAGGGCACAATTCCTATATGTGTTAACGGTTCACAGAGCCAGCCTAGAGACATGGCCCATTCAAAAGGCCCAATGGGCTTAACGACAATCCATCCGTTTCAACAATGCAGCATCTTCGCAAGACGTGATATCGACACGTCGTAGGGTCGTCTGATGTACCGCAAGTTAGGTTGTCGTCCTTTTAACAACTCACGACGTACGATCCAGGACGGAAAAACAGGGCAAAAGAAGAAAAGTGACTTGAAACTAATGAAAACATTCAATTTTGGGCTCCAAAAAGGGCAAAGCGGGCAAGCTGGCTGCCCCCGTCGTAGAGCTCTCAAAGAGCTTTGCAACGGTATGTTGTGCGCCGCGTAACTCCTTACGGATCAAAAGTTATGGGCACCGGAGCGACGGAGACTTGGTGACAAACCCTCCGCCCTCGGTTTGTGGGCTCGGCCTCTACGTGAAGCTAAGTTGTCTTGCCCAATCTTCTGTGAGATTCGGTAATAGAGATTTGGTGGATAAAGTAACTTGGCAACCCTCATCAGGGCAAAAAAAATTGAAAACGGGGTGCAACACGAGGACTTCCCAGGGGGTCACCCATCCTAGTACTGCTCTCACCCAAGCATGCTTAACTTCGTAGTTCTGGTAGGATCCGGTGGATTAGTGCTGGTATGATCGTACCCGTCATGTTGAGGGCAGAATTCCTATATTTGTTAACGGTTAACAGTCCCAGCCTAGAGAGATGGCCCATTCAAAAGGCCCAATGGGCTTAACGACAACCCATCCTCTTCAACAACGCAGCATCCTCACAAGACGTGATATCAACACGTTTTAGGGCCCTCTGATGTACCGCAAATCAGGTTGTTGTCCTTTGAACAGCTCACGACATACGATCCGGGACAGAAAAACAAGGCAAAAGAAGAAAAGTGGCCTGAAACTGATGAAAACGTTCGATTTTGGGCTCCAAAAAGGGCACAGCGAGCAAGCTAGCTACCCCAGTCGTAGAGCTCTCATAGATATTTGCAACGGTATGCTGTGCGCCGCGTAACTCCTTACGAATCAAAAGTTATAGGAACCGGTGCGACGGAGACTTGGTCACAAACCCTACGCCCTCGGTTTGCGGGCCTGGCCTCTACGTGAAGCGAAGTTGTCTTGTTCCGTGGCATTCGGTAATAGAGATTTGGGGGATAAAGTATCTTGGCAACCCTAACCAGGGCAAAAAAAATTGAAAACGGGGTGTAACACGAGGACTTCCCAAGGGGTCACCCATCCTAGTACTACTCTCGCCCAAGTGCGCTTAACTTCGGAGTTCTGATGGGATCCGGTGCATTAGTGCTGGTATGATCGCACTCGTCATGTTGAGGGCACAATTCCTATATGTGTTAACGGTTAATAGTGCCAGCCTAGAGAGATGGCCCATTCAAAAGGCCCAATGGGCTTAACGACAACCCATCTGTTTCAACAACGCAGCATACTTGCAAGACGTGATATCGACACGTTGTAGGGCCCTCTGATGTACCGCGAGTTAGGTTGTTGTCCTTTTAAAAGCTCACAACGTACGATCCGGGATGGAAAAACAGGGCAAAAGAAGAAAAGTGGCCTGAAACTAATGAAAACGTTCAATTTTGGGCTCCAAAAATGGGCACAACGAGAAAGCAAGCTACCCCCGTCGTAGAGCTCTCAGAGAGATTTGCAATGGTATGCTGTGCGCCGCGTAACTCCTTACGAATCAAAAGTTATGGGCACCGGAACGACGGAGACCTGGTCACAAACCCTACGCCCTCGGTTTGCGGGCCCGGCCTCTACGTGAAGCGAAGTTGTCTTGCCCAATGTTCCATGCGATTCGGTAATAGAGATTTGGTGGATAAAGTATCTTGGCAACCCTAAGAAGGGCAAAAAAAATTGAAAAGGGGGTGCAACAGGAGGACTTCCAAGGTGGTCACCCATCCTAGTACTTCTATCGCCCAAACACGCTTAAATTCGGAGTTCTGATGGGATCCGGTACATTAGTACTGGTATGATCGCTCCCGCCATGTTGAGGGCACAATTCCTTTATGTGTTAAAGGTTCACAGTGCTAGCCTACTGGGATGGCCCATTCAAAAGGCCCAATGGGCTTAACGACAACCCATCTGCTTCAACAACGCAGCATTCTTGCAATACGAGATATCGACACGTTGTAGGGCCCTCTGATGTATCGCGAGTCAGGTTGTTGTCCTTTTAACAGCTCACGACGTACGATCCAGGACAGAAAAATAGGGTAAAAGAAGAAAAGTAGCCTGAAACTGATGAAAACATTTGATTTTGGGCTCCAAAAACGGGCACAGCGAGCAAGCTCGCTACCCCCATCGTAGAGCTCTCAGAGAGCTTTGCAACGGTATGCTGTGCGCCGCGTAACTCCTTACGAATCGAAAGTTATGGGCACCGGAGCGACGGAGACCTGGTCGCAAACCCTACGCCCTCGGTTTACGGGCCCGGCCTCTACGTGAAGCGAAGTTCTCTTGCCCAATGTTCCGTGGGATTCGGTAATAGAGATTTGGTGGATAAAGTATCTTGGCACCCCTTATCAGGGCAAAAAAAATTGAAAACGGGGCGCAACATGAGGACTTCCCAGGGGGTCACCCATCCTTGTACTACTCTCGCCCAAGCATGCTTAACTTTGGAGTTCTGATGGGATCTGGTGCATTAGTGCTGGTATGATCGCACCCGTCATGTTGAGGGCACAATTCCAATATGTGTTAACGGTTCACAATGCCAGCCTAGAGAGATGCCTCATTCAAAAGGCCCAATGGGCTTAGCGACAACCCATCCGCTTCAACAACGCAGCATCCTCGCAAGACGTGATATCGAAACATTCTAGGGCTCTTTGATGTACCGCGAGTTAGGTTGTCATCCTTTTAACAGCTCACGAAGTACAATCCGGGACGAAAAAACTGGGCAAAAGAAGAAAAGTACCTTGAAACTAATGAAAACCTTCAATTTTGGGCTCCAAAAATGGGAACAGCGTACAAGCTAGCTGCCCCCGTCGTAGAGCTCTCAGAGAGCTTTGCAACGGTATGTTGTGCGCCGCGTAACTCCTTACGGATCAAACGTTTTGGGCACCGGAGCATCGGAGACCTGGTCACAAACCCTATGCCCTCGATTTACGGGCCCGGCCTCTACGTGAAGCGAAGTTGTGTTGCCAATGTTCCGTGGTATTCGGTAATAGAGATTTGGTGGATAAAGTATCTCTGCAACCCAAACCAGGGCAAAAAAAATTGAAAAGGGGGTGCAACACGAGGACTTCCCTGGGGGTCACCCATACTAGTACTACTCTCGCCCAAGCACGCTTAACTTCGGAGTTCTGATGGGATCCAGAGCATTAGTGCTGGTATGATCGCACCCATCATGTTGAGGGCACAATTCCTATATTTGTTAACGGTTCACAGTCCCAGCCTAGAGAGATGGCCCATTCAAAAGGCCTAATGGGCTTAACGACAACCCATCCACTTCAACAACACTGCATCCTCGCAAGACGTGATATCGACACATTGTAGGGCCCTCTGATGTACCGCGAGTCTGGTTGTCATCCTTTTAAGAGCTCACGATGTACGATCCGCGACAAAAAAATAGAGCAAAAGAACAAAAGTGGCCTGAAACTAATGAAAACGTTTGATTTTGGGCTCCAAAAATGGGCACAACGAGCAAGCTGGCTGCCCCCGTCGTAGAGCTCTCAGAGAGCTTTGCAACGGTATGCTGGGCACCGCGTAACTCCTTACTGATCAAAAGTTATGGGCACCGGATCGATGGAGAGCTCGTCACAAACCCTACACCCTCGGTTTATGGGCCCAACCTCTACGTGAAGCGAAGTTGTCTTGCCCAATGTTCCGTGGGATTCGGTAATAGAGATTTGGTCGATAAAGTATCTTGGCAACCCTAACCAGGGCAAAAAAAATTGAAAATGGGGTGCAACACGAGGACTTCACAGGGGGTCACCCATCCTAGTACTACTCCCGCCCAAGCACGCTTAATTTTAGAGTTCTGATGGGATCCGGTGCATTAGTGCTGGTTTGATCGCACCCGTCATGTTGAGGGCACAATTCCTATTTGTGTTAACGGTTCACAGTCCCAGCCTAGAGAGATGGCCCATTCAAAAGGCCTAATGGGCTTAACGACAACCCATCCGCTTCAACAACGCAGCATCCTCGCAAGACGTGATATCTACACGTTGTAAGGCCCTCTAATATACCGCGAGTCAGGTCGTCGTCCTTTTAGCAGCTCACGACGTACGATCCGGGATGAAAAAATTGGGCAAAAGAAGAAAAGTGGCCTGAAACTGATGAAAACGATCGATTTTGGGGTCCAAAAATGGACCCAGCGAGCAAGCTCACTGCCCGCGTCATAGAGCTCTCAGAGAGCTTTGCAACGGTATGTTGTACGCCGCGTAACACCTTACGGATCAAAAGTTATGGGCATCGGAACGACGGAGACCTTGTCATAAACCTTATGCCCTCGGTTCGTGGGCCCGGCCTCTACGTGAAGCGAAGTTGTCTTGCCCAATGTTCAGTGGGATTCGGTAATAGAGATTTGGTGGTTAAAGTATCTTGGCAACCCTAACCAGGGCAAAAAAAATTGAAAAGGGGGTGCAACACGAGCACTTCCCAGGGGGTCACCCATCCTAGTGCTACTCTCGCCCAACAACGCTTAACTTCGGAGTTCTGATGGGATCCGGTACATTAGTGCTGGTATGATCGCACCCGTAATGTTGAGGGCACAATTCCTATATGTGTTAACGGTTCACAGTTCCAGCCTAGAGAGATGGCCCATTCAAAAGGCCCAAAGGGCTTAACGATAACCCATCCGATTCAACAACGCAGCATCCTCGCAAGATGTGATATCGACACATTGTAGGGCCCTCTGATGTAACGCGAGTCAGGTTGTCATCCTTTTAACTGTTCACGACGTACGATCTGGGATGAAAAAACAGGGAAAATGAAGAAAAGTGTCCTGAAACTAATGAAAATATTCGATTTTGGGCTCCTGAAACGGGCAAATGGAGCAAGTTGGCTGCCCCCGTCGTAGAGTTCTCAGAGAGCTTTGCAACGGTATGTTGTGCGCCGCGTAACTCATTATGGATCAAAAGTTATGGTCACTAGAGCGACGGAGACCAGGTCACAAACGCTGAGCCCTCGGTTTGTGGGCCTGGCCTCTACGAGAAGCGAAGTTGTCTTGCCCAATGTTCCGTGGGATTCGGTTATGGAGATTTGTTGGATAAAGTATCTTGGCAACCCTAACCAGGGCAAAAAAAATAGAAAAGGGGGTGCAACACGAGGACTTCCCAGGGGGTCACCCATCCTAGTACTACTCTCGCCCAAGCACGCATAACTTCGGAGTTCTGATGGGATCCGGTAAATTAGTGCTGGTATTATCGCACCCGTCATGTTGAGGGCACAATTCCTATATGTGTTAACGGTTCAGAGTGCCAGCCTACAGAGATGGCCCATTCAAAAGGCCCATTGGGCTTAACGACAACCCATCCGGTTCAACAATGCAGCATCCTTGCAAGACGTGATATCGACACGTTGTAGGGCCCTCTGATGTACTGCCAGTTAGGTTGTCGTCCTTTTAATAGCTCACGACGTACGATCCGGGATGGAAAGACTGGGCAAAAGAAGAAAAGTGGTCTAAAACTAATGAAAATGTTTGATTTTGGGACCCAAAAAGGGCACAACGAGCAAGCTAGCTGACCCCGTCGTAGAGCTCTCAGAGAGATTTGCAACGGTATGCTATGTGCCGCGTAACTCCTTACAGATAAAAAGTTATGGGCACCGGAGCGACGGAGACCTGGTCACAAACCCTACGCCCTCGGTTTGCGGTCCCGGCCTCTACGTGAAGCGAAGTTGTGTTGCCCAATGTTCCATGGGATTCTGTAATAGAGATTTGGTGGATAAAGTATCTTGGCAACCCTAACCAGGGCAAAAAAAATTGAAAAAGTGGTGTAACACGAAGACTTCCCAGAGGATCACCTACCCTAGGACTGCTCTCGCCCAAGCACGCTTAACTTCAAAGTTCTGATGGGATCCGGTGCACTAGTGTTGGTATGATCGCACCCGTCATGTTGAGGGCACAATTCCTATATGTGTTAACGGTTCACAGTGCCAGCATAGAGAGATGGCCCATTCAAAAGGCCCAATGGGCTTAACGACAACCCATCCGCTTCAACAACGCAGCATCCTCGCAAGACGTGATATCGACACATTGTAGGGCCCTCTGATGTACCGCAACTCAGGTTGTCGTCCTTTTAACAGCTCACGACGTGCGATCCGGGATGGAAAAATAGGGCAAAAGAAGAAAAGTGGCTTGAAACTAATGAAAACATTTGGTTTTGGACTCCAAAAACGGGCACAACGAGAAAACTAGCTGCCCTTGTCGTAGTGCTCACCGAGAGCTTTGCAACGGTATGCTATGCGCCGCGTAACTCCTTACGGATCAAAAGTTATAGGCACCTGAGCAACGGAGACCTGGTCACAAACCCTATGCCCACGGTTTGCGGGCCCGGCCTCTACATGAATCGAAGTTGTCTTGCCTAATGTTCCGTGGGATTCTGTAATAGAGATTTGGTGGATAAAGTATCTTGGCAACCCTAACCAGGGCAAAAAAAGTTGAGAAGGGGGTGCAACACGAGGACTTCCCAGGGGGTCAACCATCCTAGTACTACTCTCGTCCAAGCACGCTTAACTTCGGAGTTCTGATGGGATCCGGTGCATTAGTGCAGGTATGATCGCACCCATCATGTTGAGGGCACATTTCCTATATGTGTTAACGGTTCACAGTCCCAACCTAGAGAGATGGCCCATTCAAAAGGCCCAATGGGCTTAACGACAACCCATCCACTTCAACAACGTAGCATCCTCGCAAGAAGTGATATCGAAATGTTGTAGGGCCCTCTGATGTACCGTGAGTCAGGTTGTCGTCCTTTTAACAGCTCACAACGTGCTATCGGGGATGGAAAAATAGGGCAAAAGAAAAAAAAGTGGCCTGAAACTGATGAAAACATTTGATTTTGGGCTCCAAAAATGGGCAAAGCGAGCAAGCTAGCTGCCCTCATCGTAAAGCCCTCAGAGAGCTTTGCAACGGTATGCTGTGCGCCGCGTAACTCCTTACGGATCAAAAGTTATGGGCACCGGAGCAACGGAGACCTGGTCACAAACCCTACGCCCTCGGTTTGCCATCCCGGCCTCTACGTGAAGCGAAGTTGTCTTACCCAATGTTTCGTGGGATTCGGTAATAGAGATTTGCTGGACAAATTCTCTTGCCAACCCTACCAGGGCAAAAAAAATTTGAAAAGGGGGTACACCACGAAGCCTTCCCAGGCTGTCTCCCCTCCTAGTACTACTCTCGTCCAAGCACGCTTAACTTCGGAGTTCTGATGGGATCTGGTGCATTATTGCTGGTATGATCGCAACCGTTATGTTGAGGGCACAATTCCTATACGTGTTAACGGTTCACAGTGCCAGCCTTGAGAGATGGCCCATTCAAAAGCCCCAATTGGCTTAACGACAACCCATCCCCTTCAACAACCCAGCATCCTCGCACGACGTGATATCTACACGTTGTAAGGCCCTCTGATGTACCGCGAGTCAGGTTGTTGTCCTTTTAACAGCTCAAGACGTACTATCTGGGACAGAAAAAAAGGGCAAGATGTGATATCGACACGTTGTAGGGACCTCTGATGTCCCGCGAGTTAGGTTGTCGTCCATTTAACAGCTCACGACGTACGATCCTGGATGGAAAAACTGTGCAAAAGAAGAAAAGTGACCTGAAACTGATGAAAATGTTTGATTTTGGGCCCCAAAAATGGGCACAGTGAGCAAGCTAGCTGCCCCCGTCGTAGGGCTCTCAGAGAGCTTTGCAACGGTATGCTGTGCACCGCGTAACTCCCTACGGATGAAGAGTTATGGACACCGGAGCGACGGAGACCTGGTCATAAACCCTACGCCCTCTGTTTGCGGTCCCGGCCTCTACGTGAAGCCAAGTTTTCTTGCCCAATGTTCCGTGGGACTCGGAAATAGAGATTTTGGGATAAAGTATCTTGTAAACCCTAACCATGGCAAAAAAAATTGAAAAGGGGGTGCAACGCGAGGACTTCCCAGAGGGTCACCCATCCTAGAACTACTCTCGTTCAAGCACGCTTAACTTCGGAGTTCTGATGGGATCCGGTAATTTAGTGCTGGTATGATCGCACTCGTCTTGTTGAGGGCACAATTCCTATATGTGTTAACGGTTCAAAGTGCCAGCCTACAGAGATGGCCCATTCAAAAGGCCCAATGGGCTTAACGACAACCCATCCGCTTCAACAACGCAGCATCCTCGTAACACGTGATATCGACACGTTGTAGGGCCATTGATGTACCGCCAGTCAGGTTGTCGTCCTTTTAACAGCACACGACGTACGATCCGGGATTGAAAAACAGGGCAAAAGAAGTAAAGTGGCCTGAAACTGATGAAAACGTTTGATTTTGGGCTCCAAAAAGGGCACAGCGAGCAAGCTAGCTGCCCCCATCGTAGAGCTCTCAGAGAGCATTGCAACGGTATGCTGTGCGCCGCGTAACTCTGTACGGATCAAAAGTTATGGGCACCGGAGCGACGGAGACCTGGTCACAAACCCTACGCCCTCGGTTTGTGGGCCCGGCCTTTACGTGAAGCGAAGTTATCTTGCCCAATGTTCCGTGGGATTTTGTAATAGAGATTTGGTGGATAAAGTATCTTGGCAACCCTAACCAGGGCAAAAAAAATTGAAAATGGGGTGCAACACGAGGACTTCCCAGGGGGTCACCCGTCCTAGTACTACTCTCGCCCAAGCACGCTTAACTTCGGAGTTCTGATGGGATCCGGTGCACTAGTGCTGGTATGATCGCACCCGTCATGTTGAGGGCACAATTCCTATATGTGTTAACGGTTCACAATGCCAGCCTAGAGAGATGGCCCATTCAAAAGGCCCAATGGGCTTAACGACAACTCATCCGCTTCAACAACGCAGCATCCTCGCAAGACGTGATATCGACACGTTGTAGGGCACCCTGATGTACAGCGATTAAGGTTGTTGTCCTTTTAATAGATCACGACGTACGATCCGGGATGGAAAAACAGGGCAAAAGAAGAAAAGTGTCCTGAAACTGATGAAAATGTTTGATTTTGGGCTCCAAAAAGGGCACGAAAAGCAAGCTAGCTACCCCCATCGTAGAGCTCTCAGAGAGCTTTGCAACGGTATGCTGTGCGCTGCGTAACTCCTTACGGATCAAAAGTTATGGGCACCAGAGCGACGGAGACCTGGTCACAAACCCTACGCCCTCAGTTTGCGGGCCCGGCCTCTAAGTGAAGCGATGTTGTCTTGCCCAATGTTCCGTGGGATTGTGTAATAGAGATTTGGTGGATAAAGTATCTGGCAACCCTAACCAGGGCAAAAAAAATTGAAAAGGGGGTGCAACACGAGGACTTCCTAGGGGGTCACCCATCCTAGTACTACTATCGCCCAAGCACGCTTAATTTCAGAATTCTGATGGGATCCGGTGCATTAGTGCTGGTATGATCGCACCCGTCATGTTGAGGGCACAATTCCTATATGTGTTAACGGTTCACAGTGCCAGACTAGAGAGATGGCCCATTCTATAGCCCCAATGGGCTTAACGACAACTCATCCGCTTCAACAATGCAGCATCCTCGCAAGACGTGATATCGACGCATTGTAGTGCCCTCTGATGTACCGCGAGTCAGGTTGTCGTCCTTTTAACAGCTCACGACGTACGATCCGGGATGGAAAAATAGGGCAAAAGAAGAAAAGTGGCCTGAAACTTATGAAAACGTTTGATTTTGGGCTCCAAAAATGGGCAAACCAAGTAAGCCAGATGCCCCTGTCGTAGAGCTCTCAGAGAGCTTTGCAACGGTATGCTGTGCGCCACGTAACTCCTTATGGATCAAAAGTTATCGGCATCGGAGCGACGGAGACCTGATCACAAACCCTATGCCGTCGGTTTGCAGGCCCGGCCTCTACATGAAGCGAAGTTGTCTTGCCCAATGTTCCGTGGGATTCTGTAATAGAGATTTGGTGGATAAAGTATCTTGGCAACCCTAAACAGGGCAAAAAAAATTTAAAAGGGGGTGCAACACGAGGGCTTCGCAGGGGGTCAACCATGCTAGTACTACTCTGGCCCAAGCACGCTTAACTTCGAAGTTCTGATGGGATCCGGTGCATTAGTGCTGGTATGATCGCACCCGTCATGTTAAGGGCACAATTCCTATATGTGTTAACGGTTCACAGTCCCAGCCTAGAGAGATTGCCCATTCAAAAGGCCCAATGGGCTTAACGACAATCCATCAGCTTAAACAACGTAGCATCCTCGCAAGACTTGATATCGACACGTTGTAGGGCCCTCTGATGTCCCGCGAGTCAGGTTGTCGTCCTTTTAACAGCTCACGACGTACGATCCTGGACGGAAAAATAGAGTAAAAGAATAAAAGTGGCCTGAAACTGAGGAAAATGTTCGATTTTGGGCCCAAAAAATGGGTACAGCGAGCAAGCTGGCTGCCCCCGTCGTAGAGCTCTCAGAGAGCTTTACAACGGTATGCTGTGCGCCGCGTAACTCCTTACGGATCGAAAGTTATGGGCACCGGAGCGATGGAGACCTGGTCACAAACCCTACGCCCTCGGTTTGCGGGCCCGGCATCTACATGAAGCGAAATTGTCTAGCCCAATGTTATGTGGGATTCTGTAATAGAGATTTGGTGGATAAAGTATCTTGGCAACCCTAACCAGGGCAAAAAAAATTGAAAAGGGGGTGCAACACGAGGACTTCCCAGGGGGTCACCCATCCAAGTACTACTCTCGCCCAAGCACACTTAGCTTCGGAGTTCTGATGGGATCCGGTACATTAGTGCTGGTATGATCGCACCCATCATGTTGAGGGCACAATTCCTATATGTGTTAACAGTTCACAGTGCCAGCCTAGAGAGATGGCCCATTCAAAAGGCCCAAAGGGCTTTAAGACAACCCATCCGAGTCAACAACGCAGCATCCTCGCAAGACGTGATATCGACACATTGTAGGGCCCTCTGATGTACCGCGAGTCAGGTTGTTGTCCTTTTAACTGCACACGACGTACGATCTGGGATGGAAAAAGAGGGCAAAAGAAGAAAAGTGTCCTAAAACTGATAAAAACATTCGATTTTGGGCTCCAAAAACGGGCACAACGAGCAAGCTGCCCCCGTCGTAGAGCTCTTAGAGAGCTTTGCAACGGTATGTTGTGCGCCACGTAACTCTTTACGGATCAAAAGTGATGGGCACCGGAGCTACGGAGACCTGGTCACAAACCCTGCGCCCTCGGTTTATGGGCCCGGCCTCTACGTGAAGCGACGTTGTCTTGCCCAATGTTCCGTGCGTTTCGGTAATAGAGATTTGGTTGATAAAGTATCTTGGCAACGCTAACCAGGGCAAAAAAAATTGAAAAGGGGGTGCAACATGAGGACTTCCCAAGGGGTCACCCATCCTAGTACTACTCTCGCCCAAGCACGCTTAACTTCGGGGTTCTGATGGGATCCGGTGCATTAGTGCTAGTATGATCGCACCCGTCATTTTGAGGGCATAATTCCTATATGTGTTAACGGTTCACAGTGTCAGCCTAGAGAGATAGCCCATTCAAAAGGCCCAATGGGCTTAACAACAACCCATCCGCTTCAACAACGTAGCATCCTAGCAAGACGTGAAGCGAAGTTGTCTTGCCCAATGTTCCGTGGGATTCGTTTATAGAGGTTTGGTGGATAAAGTATCTTGGCAACCCAAACTAGGGCAAAAAAAATTGAAAAGGGGGTGCAACACGAGGACTTCCCAAGGGGTCACACATCCTAGTACTACTCTCGCCCAAGCACGCTCAACTTCGGAGTTCTGATGGGATCCGGTGCATTAGTGCTGGTATGATCGCACCCGTCATGTTGAAGGCACAATTCCTATATGCGTTTACGGTTCACATTCCCAGCCTAGAGAGATGGCCCATTCAAAAGGCCCAATGGGCTTAACGACAACCCATCTGCTTCAACAACGCATCATCCTCGGAAGATGTGATATCGACACGTTGTAGGGCCCTCTAATGTACCGCGAGTCAGTTTGTCGTCCTTTTAACAGCTCACGACGTACGATTCGGGATGAAAAAATAGGGTAAAAGGAGAAAAGTGTCCTGAAACTGATGAAAACTTTTGATTTTGGGCTCCAAAAATGGGTACACCAAGCAAGCTCGCTGCCCCCGTCGTAGAGCACTCAGAGAACTTTGCAATCGTATGGTGTACGCCGCGTAACTCCTTGCGGATCAAGAGTTATGGGCACTAGAGCAACGGGTACCTGGTCACAAACCCTACGCCCTCGGTTTGCGTGCTTGGCCTCTACGTGAATCGAAGTTTTCTTGCCCAATTTTTAGTGGGATTCGGTAATAGAGATTTGGTGGATAAAGTATCTTGGCAACCCTAACCAGGGCAAAAAAATTTGAAAAGGGGGTGCAACACGAGGACTTCCCAGGGGGTCAACCATCGTAGTACTACTCTCGCCCAAGCACGCTTAACTTCGGAGTTCTGATGGGATTCGATGCATTAGTATTGCTTTGATCGCACCCGTCATGTTAAGGGCACAATTCCTATATGTGTTAACGGTTCAGAGTGCCGACCTAGAGAGATGGCCCACTCAAAAGGCCCAATGGGCTTAACGACAACCCATCCGCTTCAACAACGCAGCATCCTCGCAAGACGTAATATCGACACGTTGTAGGGCCCTCTGATGTACCGCGAGTCAGGTTGTCATCCTTTTAACAGCTCTCGACGTACGATCCGGGACGAAAAATAGGGCAAAAGAAGAAAAGTTTCCTGAAAATGATGAAAATGTTCTATTTTGGCCTCCAAAAAGGTTCACAACGAGCAATGTGGCTTCCCCCGTCGTAGAGCTCTCAGAGAGCTTTGCAACGGTATGCTATGCGCCGCGTAACTCCTCACGGATCAAAAGTTATGGGCACCAGAGCGATGGGGACCTGGTAATAAACCCTACGCCCTCGGTTTGGGGGTCCGGCCTCTACGTGAAGCGAAGTTGTCTTGCCCAATGTTCCGTGTGATTCGATAATAGAGATTTGGTGGATAAAGTATATTGGCAACCCTAACCAGGGCAAAAAAAATTGAAAATGAGGTGCAACACGAGGACTTCGCAAGGGATCACCCATCCTAGTACTACTCTTGCCCAAGCACGCTTAACTTCGGAGTTCTGATGGGATCCGGTGCATTAGTGTTGGTATGATCACACCCGTCATGTTGAGGGCACAATTCCTTTATGTGTTAACAGTTCATAGTACCAGCCTAGAGAGATGGCCCATTCAAATGGCCCAATGGGCTTAACGATAACCCATATGCTTCAATAATGCAGCATCCTGGCAGGACGTGATATCGACACATTGTAGGGCCCTCGGATGTACCGCAAGTCAGGTTGTCGTCCTTTTAATAGCACACGACGTACGATCCGGGACGGACAAACAGGGCAAAAGAAGAAAAGTGGCCTGAAACTAATGAAAACGTTCTATTTTGGTCTCCAAAATGGGCACTGCGAGCAAGCTAGCTGCCCCAGTTGTAGAGCTCTCAGAGAGCCTTGCAACGGTATGCTGTGCGCCGCGTAACTCTATACGGATCAAAAGTTTTGGGCACCGGAGCGACGGAGACCTGGTCACAAACCCTACGCCCTAGGTTTGCGGACCCGGCCTCAACGTGAAGCGAAGTTGTCTTGTCCAATGTTCCGTGGGATTCGGTAATAGAGATTTGGTGGATAAAGTATCTTGGCAACCCTAACCAGGGCAAAAAAAATTGAAAAGGGGGTGCAACACGAGGACTTCCCAGGGGGTCACCCATCCAAGTATTACTCTCGCCCAAGCACACTTAGCTTCGGAGTTCTGATGGGATCCGGTACATTAGTGCTGGTATGATCGCACCCGTCATGTTGAGGGAACAATTCCTATATGTGTTAACAGTTCACAGTGCCATCCTAGAGAGATGGCCCATTCAAAAGGCCCAAAGGGCTTTAAGACAACCCATCCGAGTCAACAACGCAGCATCCTCGCAAGACGTGATATCGACACATTGTAGGGCCCTCTGATGTACCGCGAGTCAAGTTTTTGCCCTTTTAACTGCTCACGACGTACGATCTGGGATGGAAAAATAGGGCAAAAGAAGAAAACTGTCCTAAAACTGATGAAAACATTCGATTTTGGGCTCCAAAAACGGGCACAACGAGCAAGCTGCCCCCGTCGTAGAGCTCTTAGAGAGCTTTGCAACGGTATGTTGTGCGCCACGTAACTCTTTACGGATCAAAAGTTATGGGCACCGGAGCGACGGAGACTTGGTCATAAACCCTACGCCCTCGGTTTGTGGGCCCGGCCTCTACGTGAAGCGAAGTTGTCTTGCCCAATGTTCCGTGGAATTCGGTAATAGAGATTTGGTGGATAAAGTATCTTGGCAACCCTAACCAGGGCAAAAAAAATTGAAAAGGGGGTGCAACACGAGGACTTCCCAGGGGGTCACCCATCCTAGTACCACTCTCGCCCAAGCACGCTTAACTTCGGAGTTCTGATGGGATCCGGTTCATTAGTGCTGGTATGATCGCACCCTTCATGTTGAGGTCACAATTCCTATATGTGTTAAGGGTTCACAATCCTAGTTTAGAGAGATGGCCCATTCAAAATGCAAAATGGGCTTAACGACAACCCATCCGCTTCAACAACGCAGCATTATCGCAAGACGTGATATCGACACGTTGTAGGGCCCTCTGATGTACTGCGAGTCCAGTTGTCGTCCTTTTAACAGCTCACGACGTACGATCCGAGACCGAAAAATAGGGCAAATGTAGAAAAGTGGCCTAAAACTGATGAAAACGTTTGATTTTGGACTCCAAAAATTTGCAAAGCGAGCAAGCTGGTGGCCCCCATCGTAGAGCTCTCCAAGAGGTTTGCAACGATATGCTGTGCGCCGCGTAACTCCTTACGGATCAAAAGTTATGGGCACCGGAGCGACGGAGACCTGGTCACAAACCCTTCGCCCTCGGTTTGCTGGCCCAGCCTCTACGTGAAGCGAAGTTGTCTTGCCCAATGTTCCGTGGGATTCGGTAATAGAGATTTGGTGGATAAAGTATCCTGGCAACCCTAACCAGGGCAAAAAAAATGAAAAGGAAGTGCAACACGAGGACTTCCTAGGGGGACACCCATCCTAGTACTACTCTCGCCCAAGTACACTTAACTTCGGAGTTCTGATGGGATCCGGTGCATTAATGTTGTTATGATCGCACCCGTCATGTTGAGGGCACAATTCCTATATGTGTTAATGGTTCACAGTGCCAGCCTAGAGAGATGGCCATTCAAAAGGCCCAATGGCTTAACGACAACACATCCGCTTCAACAACGCAGCATCCTCGCAAGACGTGATATCGACACGATGTAGGGCCCTCTGATGTACCGCGAGTCAGGTTGTCGTCATTTTAACAGCTCACGAGGTACGATTCGGGACAGAAAATAGAGCAAAAGAACAAAAGTGGCCTGAAACTGATGAAAACGTTCGATTTTGGGATCCAAAAATGGGCACAGTGAGAAAGTTGGCTGCCCCTATCGTAGAGCTCTCAGAGTGCTTTGCAACGGTATGCTGTGCGTCGCGTAACTCCTTACGGATCAAAAGTTATGGGCACCAAAGCGACGGAGACCTGGTCACAAACCCTACGCCATCGGTTTCCGGGCCCGGCCTCTACGTAAAGCGAAGTTGTCTTGCCCAATGTTCCGTGGGAATCGGTAATAGAGATTTGGTGGATAAAGTATCTTGGCAACCCTAACCAGGGCAAAAAAAAATTAAAAGGGGGTGCAACACGAGGACTTCCCAGGGGGTCACCCATCCTAGTACTACTTTTGCCCAAGCACGCTTAATTTCGGAGTTCTGATGGGATCTGGTGCATAAGTGCTGGTATGATCGCACCTGTCATATTGAGGGCACAATTCCTATATGTGTTAACGGTTCACAGTACCAGTTTAGAGAGATAGCCCATTAAGAAGGCCCAATGGGCTTAACGACAACCCATCCACTTCAACAACGCAACGTCCTCGTAAGATGTGATATCGACACCCTGTAGGGCCCTCTGATGTACCACGAGTCAGGTTGTCATCATTTTAACAGCTCACAACGTAGGATCCGAGACGAAAAAATAGGGCAAAAGAACAAAAGTGGCCTGAAATTGATGAAAATGTTCGATTTTAGCCTCCAAAAATGGGCACAGCGAGCAAGCTGGCTGCCCCCGTCGTAGAGCTCTCAGAGAGCTTTGCAACGGTATGCTGTGCACCGCGTAACTCCTCACGAATCAAAAGTTATGGGCACTAGAGCGACGGAGACCTGGTCACAAACCCTACGCCCTCGGTTTGGGGGGCCGGCCTCTACGTGAAGCGAAGTTGTCTTGCCCAATGTTCCGTGTGATTCGGTAATAGAGATTTGGTGGATAAAGTATATTGGCAACCCTAACCAGGGAAAAAAAAATTGAAAATGAGGTGCAGCACGAGGACTTCGCAAAGGATCACCCATCCTAGTACTACTCTTGCCCAAGCACGCTTAACTTCGGAGTTCTGATGGGATCCGGTGCATTAGTGTTGGTATGATCGCACCCATCATGTTGAGGGCACAATTCCTATATGTGTTAACGGTTCACAGTGCCACCCTAGAGAGATGGCCCATTCAAATGGCCCAATGGGCTTAACGACAACCCATCCGCTTCAATAATGCAGCATCCTCGCAAGACGTGATATCGACACATTGTAGGGCCCTTGGATGTATCGCGAGTCAGGTTGTCGTCCTTTTAATAGCACACGACGTACGATCCGGGACGGAAAAACAGGGCAAAAGAAGAAAAGTGGCCTGAAACTGATGAAAACGTTCTATTTTGGTCTCCAAAATGGGCACAGCGAGCAAGCTAGCTGCCCCAGTCATAGAGCTCTCAGAGAGCCTTGCAACGGTATGCTGTACGCCGCGTAACTCCATACGGATCAAAAGTTTTGGGCACCGGAGCGACGGAGACCTGGTCACAAACCCTACGCCCTAGGTTTGCGGGCCCGGCCTGAACGTGAAGCGAAGTTGTCTTGTCCAATGTTCCGTGGGATTCGGTAATAGAGATTTGGTGGATAAAGTATCTTGGCAACCCTAACCAGGGCAAAAAAATTTAAAAATAGGGTGCAACACGAGGACTTCCCAGGGGCTCACCCATCCTAGTACTACTCTCGCCCAAGCACGCTTAACATCGGAGTTCTGATGGGATCCGGTGCATTAGTGCTGGTATGATCGCACCCGTCATGTCGAGGGCACAATTAATATATGTGTTAACGGTTCATAGTCCCAGTTTAGAGAGATGACCCATTCAAAAGGCCCAATGGGCTTAACGATAACACATCCGCTTCAACAACGCAGCATCCTCGGAAGACGTTATATCGACATGTTGTAGGGCCCTCTGATGTACAGCGAGTCAGGTTGTCATCCTTTAAACAGCTCACGATGTACGATTCGGGACGAAAAAATAGGGTAAAAGAAGAAAAGTGGCCTGAAACTGATGAAAACGTTCGATTTTGGGCTGTAAAATGGGACCAACGAGCAAGCTGGCTGCCCCCGTCTTAGAGCTCTCTGAGAGCTTTGCAACGGTATGCTGTGCACCGCGTATCTCCATACGGATCAAAAGTTATGGGCACCGGAGCGACGAAGACTTGGTCATAAACTTTACGCCCTCAGTTTGTGGGCCCGGCCTTTACGTGAAGCGAAGTTGTCTTGCCCAATGTTCCGTGGAATTCGGTAATAGAGATTTGTTGGATAAAGTATCTTGGCAACCCTAAACAGGGAAAAAAAAATTGAAAAGGGGGTGCAACACGAGCCCTTCCTAGGGGGTCCCCCATCCTAGTACTACTCTCGCCCAAGCTCGCTTAACTTCGGAGTTTTGATGGGATCCGGTGCATTATTGCTGGTATGATTGCACCCGTCATGTTGAGGGCACAATTCCTATATGTGTTAACGGTTCACAATCCCAGTTTAGAGAGATGGCCCATTCAAAATGCCAAATGGGCTTAACGACAACCCATCCGCTTCAACAACGCAGCATCCTCGCAAGACGTGATATCGACATGTTGTAAGGCCCTCTGATGTACCGCGAGTCCAGTTGTCGTCGTTTTAATAGCTCACGACGTACGATCCGAGACCGAAAAACAGGGCAAAAGTAGAAAAGTGGCCTGAAACTGATGAAAACATTCTATTTCGAACTCCAAAAATGTGGACAGCAGCAAGCTGGCTGCCCCCGTCGTAGAGCTCTCAAAGAGCTTTTCAACTGTATGATGTGCGCCGCGAAACTCCTTACGGATCAAAAGTTATGGGCACTGGAGCGACGGAGACATGGTCACGAACCCTACGCCCTCGGTTTGCTGGTTCAGCCTCTACGTGAAGTGAAGTTGTCTTGCCCAATGTTCTGTGGGATTCGGTAATAGAGATATGGTGGATAAAGTATCTTGTCAACCCTAACCCGGGCAAAAAAAAATGAAAAAAGGGTGCAACACGAGGACTTCCTAGGGGGTCACCCATCCTAGTACTACTCTAGCCCAAGCACACTTAACTTCGGAGTTCTGATGGGATCCGGTGCATTAGTGTTGGTATGATCGCACCAGTCATGTTGAGGGCACAATTCCTATATGTGTTAATGGTTCACAGTGCCAGCCTAGAGAGATGGCCATTCAAAAGGCCCAATGGCTTAACGACAACCCATCCGCTTCAACAACGCAGCATTCTCGCAAGACGTGATATCGACACGATGTAGGGCCCTCTGATGTACCGCGAGTCAGGTTGTCGTCCTTTTAACAGCTCACGAGGTACGATCTGGGACGAAAAATAGAGCGAAAGAACAAAAGTGGCCTAAAACTGATGAAAACGTTCGATTTTGGGATCCAAAAATGGGCACAGTGAGCATCTTGGCTGCCCCCATCGTAGAGCTCTCAGAGAGCTTTGCAACGGTATGCTGTGCGTCGCGTAACTCCTTACGGATCAAAAGTTATGGGCACCGCAGCTACGGAGACCTGGTCACAAACCCTACGCCCTCGGTTTGCTGGCCCAGCCTCTACGTGAAGTGAAGTTGTCTTGCCCAATGTTCTGTGGGATTCAGTAATAGAGATTTAGTGGATAAAGTATCTTGGCAACCCTAACCAGGGCAAAAAAAAAATGAAAAGGAAGTGCAACACGAGGACTTCCTAGGGGGTCACCCATCCTAGTACTACTCTCGCCCAAGCACACTTAACTTCGGAGTTCTGATGGGATCCGGTGCATTAGTGTTGGTATGATCGCACCAGTCATGTTGAGGGCACGATTCCTATATGTGTTAATGGTTCACAGTGCCAGCCTAGAGAGATGGCCCATTCAAAAGGCCCAATGGCTTAACGACAACCCATCCGCTTCAACAACGCAGCATTCTCGCAAGACGTGATATCGACACGATGTAGGGCCCTCTGATGTACCGCGAGTCAGGTTGTCGTCCTTTTAACAGCTCACGAGGTACGATCTGGGACGAAAAATAGAGCGAAAGAACAAAAGTGGCCTGAAACTGATGAAAACGTTCGATTTTGGGATCCAAAAATGGGCACAGTGAGTATATTGGCTGCCCCCGTCGTAGAGCTCTCAGAGAGCTTTGCAACGGTCTTCTGTGCGTCGCGTAACTCCTTACGGATCAAAAGTTATGGGCACCGAAGCGACGGAGACCAGGTCACAGACCCTACGCCATCGGTTTGCGGGCCCGGCCTCTACGTGGAGCAAAGTTGTCTTGCCCAATGTTCCGTGGGATTTGGTAACAGAGATTTGGTGGATAATGTATCTTGGCAACTCTAACCAGGGCAAAAAAAATTTAAAAGGCGGTGCAACACGAGGACTTCCCAGGGGGTCACCCATCCTAGTACTACTTTCGCCCAAGCACGCTTAATTTCGGAGTTCTGATGGGATCCGGTGCATAAGTGCTGGTATGATCGCACCCGTCATGTTGAGGGTACAATTCCTATATGTGTTAACTGTTCACAGTACCAGTTTAGAGAGATAGCCCATTAAGAAGGCCCAATGGGCTTAACGACAACCCATCCACTTCAACAACGCAGCATCCTCACAAGATGTGATATAGACACGCTGTAGGGTCCTCTGATGTACCACGAGTCAGGTTGTCATCATTTTAACAGCTCACGACGTACGATCTGAGACGAAAAAATAGGGCAAAAGAACAAAAGTGGCCTGAAATTGATGAAAATGTTCGATTTTGGCCTCGAAAAATGGGCACAGCGAGGAAGCTAGCTGCCCCCGTCGTAGAGCTCTCAGAGAGCTTTGCTACGGTATGCTGTGCGCCGCGTAACTCCTTATGGATCAAAAGTTATAGGCACCGGAGCGAATGAGACCTGGTCACAAACCCTACGCCCTCGGTTTGCGGGCCCGGCCTCTACATGAAGCGAAGTTGTCTTCCCAAAGTTCCATGGGACTCGGTAATAGAGATTTGGTTGATAAAGTATCTTGGCAACCCTAACCAGGGCAAAAAAAATTGAAAAGGGGGTGCAACACGAGGACTTCCCACGGGGTCACCAATCCTAGTACTACTTTCGCCCAAGCACGCTTAACTTCGGAGTTCTGATGGGATCCGGTGCATTAGTGCTGGTTTGATCGCACCCATCATGTTGAGGGCACAATTCCTATATGTGTTAACGGTTCACAGTCCGAGTTTAGAGAGATGGCCCATTTAGAAGGCCCAATGGGCTTAACGGCAACCCATCCGCTTCAACAACGCAGCATCCTAGCAAGATGTGATATCGACACGTTGTAGGGCCATCTGATGTACCGCGAGTCAGGTTGTTGTCCTTTTAACAGCTCACGACGTACGATCCGGGACCGAAAAATAGGGCAAAAGAAGAAAAGTGGTCTGAAACTGATGAAAACGTTCGATTTTGGGCTCCAAAAATGTGCACAGCGAGCAAGCTGGCTGCCCCCGTCGTAGAGCTCTCAGAGAGCTTTGCAACGGTATGCTGTGCGCCGCGCCACTCCTTACGGATCGAAAGTTATGGGCACCGGAGCGACGGAGACCTGGTCACAAACCCTACGCCCTCGGTTTGCGGGCCCGGCCTCTACGTGAAGTGAAGTCGTCTTGCCCAATGTTCCGTGGGATTCGGTAATAGAGATTTGGTTGATAAAGTATCTTGGCAACCCTAACCAGGGCAAAAAAAATTGAAAAGGGTGTGCAACACGAGGACTTCCCAGGGGGCCACCCATCCTAGCACTACTCTCGCCCAAGCACGCTTAACTTCGGAGTTCTGATGGGATCCGGTGCATTAGTGATGGTGTGATCGCACCCGTCATGTTGATGGAACAATTCATGAATGTGTTAACGGTTCACAGTCCCAGTTTAGAGAGATGGCCCATTTAAAAGGCCCAATGACTTAACGACAACCCATCCGCTTCAACAACGTAGCATCCTCGCAAGACGTGATATCGACACGTTGTAGGTCCCTTTGATGTACCGCTAGTCAAGTTCTCGTCCTTTTAACAGCTCACGACGTACGATCCAGGATGGAAAAACTGGGCAAAAGAAGAAAAGTGGCCTGAAACTGATGAAAACGTTCGATTTTGGGCTAAAAAATGGGGCACAGCGAGCAAGCTGGCTGCCCCCGACGTAGAGCTCTCCGAGAGCTTTGCAACGGTATGCTGTGCGCCGCGTAACTCCTTACGGATCAAAAGTTATAGGCACCAGAGCGTAAACCCTACGCCCTCGGTTTGTGTGCGCAGCCTCTACGTGAAGCGAAGTTGTCTTGCCCAATGTTCCGTGGGATTCAGAAATAGAGATTTGGTGGATAAAGTATCTTGACTACCCTAACCAGGGCAAAAAAAATTGAAAATGGGTGCAACACGAGGACTTCCCAGGTGGTCAACCATCCTAGTACTACTCTCACCCACCCACGCTGTACTTCCGAGCTCTGATGGGATCCGGTGCATTGGTGCTGGTATGATCGCACCCATCATGTTGAGGGCACAATTCCAATATGTGCACCAGTTTAGAGAGATAGCCCATTAAGAAGGCCCAATGGGCTTAACGACAACCCATCCGCTTCAACAACGCAGCATCCTCGCAAGACGTGATATCGACACGTTATAAGGCCCTCTGATGTACCACGAGTCAGGTTGCCATCCTTTTAACAGCTCACGTCGTACGATCCGGGACGGAAAAATAGGGCAAAAGAAGAAAAGTGGCCTGAAATGGATGAAAACGTTCAATTTTGGGCTCCAAAAATGGGCACAATAAGCAAGCTAGCTGCCCCCATCGTAGAGCTCTCTGAGTGCTTTGCAACGGTTTGGTGTGCGCCGCGTATCTCCTTCCGGATCAAAAGTTATGGCCACTGAAGCCACGGAGACTTGGTCACCACCCCTAGGCCCTCGGTTTGCAGGCTCGGCATCTACGTGAAGCGAAGTTGGCTGGCCCAATGTTCCGTGGGATTCGGTAATAGAGATTTGGTGGATAAAGTATATTGGGAACCCTAACCAGGGCAAAAAAAATTGAAAAGGGAGTGCAATACGAGGACTTCCCAGGGGGTCACCCATCCTAGTACAACTCTCGCCCAAGCACGCTTAACTTCGGAGTTCTGATGGGATCCAGTGCATTAGTGCAGGTAAGATTGCACCCGTCATGTTGAGGGCGCAATTCCTATATGTGTTAACGGTTCACAGTGCCAGCCTAGAGAGATGGCCCATTCAGAAGGCCCAATGGGCTCAACGACAACCCATCCGCTTCAACAACGCAGCATCCTTGCAAGACGTGATATCGACACGTTGTAGGGCCCTCTAATGTCCCGCGAGTCAGGTTGTCTTCCATTTAACAACTCACGGCGTACGATCCGGGACGGAAAAATAGAGCAAAAGATGAAAAGTGTCCTGAAACTGATTAAAACGTTTGATTTTGGTCTCCAAAAATGGGCACAGCGAGCAAACTAGCTGCCTCCATCATAGAGCTTTGAAACGGTATGCTGTGTGCCGCGTAACTCCTTACGGATCAAAAGTTATGGGCACCGGAGCGATGGAGACCTGGTCACAAACCCTACGCCCTCGGTTTGAAGGCCCGGCCTCTACTTGAAGCGAAGTTGTCTTGCCCAATGTTCTGTGGGATTCGATAATAGAGATTTGGTGGATAAAGTATCTTGGCAACCCTAACCAGGGCAAAAAAAATTGAAAAGGGGTGCAACACGAGGACTTCCCAGGGGGTCACCCATCCTAGTACTACTTTCGCACAAGCACGCTTAGCTTCAGAGTGCTGATGGGATCCGGTGCATTAGTGCTGGTATGATCGCACCCGTCATGTTGAGGGCACAATTCCTATACGTGTTAACGGTTCGCAGTCCCAGCCTAGAGAGATGGCCCATTCAAAAGGCCCAATGGGCTTAACGACAACCCATCCGCTTCAACAACGTAGCATCCTCACTTGACTTGATGTCGACACGTTGTAGGGCCCTCTGATGTCCCGCGAGTCAGGTTGCCGTCCTTTTAACAGCTCACGACGCACGATCCGGGACGGATAAATAGAGCAAAAGGACAAAAGTGGACTAAAACTGATGAAAATGTTCGCTTTTGGGCTCAAAAAAAGGGCACAGAGAGCAAGTTGGCTACCCCCGTTGTAGAGCTCTCAGAGAGCTTTGCAATGGTATGCTGTGTGCCGCGTAACTCCTTACGGATCAAAAGTTATGGGCACCGGAGCAACGGAGACTTGGTCACAAATCCTACGCCCTCGGTTTGCGGGCCCGACCTCTACGTGAAGTGAAGTTGTCTCGCCCAATGTTCCATGGGATTTGGTAATAGAGATTTGGTGGATAAATTATCTTGGCAACCCTAACCAGGGAAAAAAAAATTGAAAAGGGCGTGGAGTTCTGATGGGATCTGGTGCATTAGTGCTAGTATGATCGCACCCGTCATGTTGAGGGCACAATTTCTATACGTGTTAACGGTTCACAGTGCCAGCCTAGAGAGATGTCCCATTCAAAAGGCCCAATGGGCTTAACGACAACCCATCCGCTTCAACAACACAGCATCCTCGCTTGACGTGATATCGACACGTTGTAGGGCCCCCTGATGTACAGCGAGTCAAGTTGTCGTCCTTTTAACAGCTCACGACGTTGGATCCGGGATTGAAAAACAGGGCAAAAGAAGAAAAGTGGCCTGAAACTGATGAAAACGTTTGATTTTGGGCTACAAAAATTGGCACATCGAGCAAGCTGGCTGCCCCCGTCGTAGAGCTCTCAGAGAGCTTTGCAACGGTATGCTGTGCGCCGCGTAGCTCCTTACGGATCAAAAGTTATGGGCACAAGAGTGACGGAGACCTGGTCACAAACCCTACGCCCTGGGATTGCTGGCCCGACCTCTACGTGAAGCGAAGTTGTCTTGCCCAATGTTCCGTGGTATTCGGTAATAGAGATTTGGTGGATAAAGTATCTTGGCAACCCTAACCAGGGCAAATAAAATTGAAAAGGGGGTGCAACACGAAGACTTCACAAGGGGTCACCCATCCTAGTACTACTCTTGCTCAAGCACGTTTAACTTCGGAGTTCAGATGGGATCCGGTGCATTAGTGCTGGTATGATCGCACCCATCATGTTGAGGGCACAAATCCTATATGTGTTAATGGTTCATAGTGCCAGCCTAAAGAGATGGCCCATTCAAAAGGCCCAATGGGCTTAACGACAACCCATCTGCTTCAACAACGCAGCATCCTCGCAAGACGTGATATCGACACGTTGTAGGGCCCTCTGATGTACCGCGAGTCAGGTTGTCGTCCTTTTAATAGCTCACGACGTACGATCCGAGACGGAAATACAGGGCAAAAGAAGAAAAGTTGCCTGAAACTGATGAAAACGTTCGATTTTGTGCTCCAAAAACGGGCACAGCGAGCAAACTGGCTGCCCCCGTCGTAGAGCTCTCAGAGAGCTTTGCAACGGTATGCTGTGCACCGCGTAACTCCTCACGGATCAAAAGTTATGGGCACCAGAGTGACGGAGACCTGGTCACAAACCCTACGCCCTCGGTTTGGGGGGTCGGCCTCTACGTGAAGCGAAGTTGTCTTGCCTAATGTTCCGTGTGAGTCGGTAATAGAGATTTGGTGGATAAAGTATCTTGGCAACCCTAACCAGGGCAAAAAAAATTGAAAAGGAGATGCAACACGAGGACTCCGCAAGAGGTCACCCATCCTAGTACTACTCTCGCCCAAGCACGCTTAACTTCGGAGTTCTGATGGGATCCGGTGCATTAGTGTTGGTATGATCGCACCCGTCATGTTGAGGGCACAATTCTTATATGTGTTAACGGTTCACAGTGCCAGCCTAGAGAGATGGCCCATTCAAAAGGCCCAATGGGCTTAACGACAACCCATCCGCTTCAACAACACAGCATCCTTGCAAGACGTGATATCGACACGTTGTAGGGCCCTCTGATGTACCGCGAGTCAGGTTGCCGTCCTTTTAATAGCTCACGACTTATAATCCGGGATGGAAAAATAGGGCAAAAGAAGAAAAGTGGCCAGAAACTGATGAAAACGTTCTATTTTGGTCTCCAAAATGAGCACAGCGAGCAAGCTAGCTGCCCCAGTCGTAGAGCTCTCAGGGAGCCTTGTAACAGTATGCTGTGCGCCGCGTAACTCCTTACGGATCAAAAGTTATGGGCACCGGAGCGACGGAGACCTGGTCACAAAGCCTACGCCCTAGGTTTGCGGCCCCGGCTTCTACGTGAAGCGAAGTTGTCTTGCCAAATGTTTCGTGGGATTTGGTAATAGAGATTTGGTGGATAAAGTATCTTGGCAACCCTAACCATGGCAAAAAAAATTGAAAAGGGTTCGGAGCTCTGATGGGATCCTGTGCATTAGTGCTGGTATGATCGCACCCGTCATGTTGAGGGCACAATTCCTATACGATTTAACGGTTCACAGTGTCAGCCTAGCGAGATGGCCTATTCAAAATGCCCAATGGGCTTAACGACAACCCAACTACTTCAACAACGCAGCATCCTCGCAAGATGTGATATCGACACGTTGTAGGGCCCTCTAATGCACCGCGAGTCAGGTAATCATCCATTTAACAGCTCACGACGCACGATCCGGGACCGAAAAATTAAGCAAAAGAAGAAAAGTGGCCTGAAACTGATGAAAATGTTCGATTTTGGCCTCAAAAAATGGGCACGATGAGCAAGCTAGCTGCCCCCGTCGTAGAGCTCTCAGAGAGCTTTTCAATGGTATGCTGTGCGCCGCGTAACTCCTTACAGATCAAAAGTTATGGGCACCAGAGCGACGAAGACCTGGTCACAAACCCTACGCCCTCGGTTTGCAGGCCCGGCCTCTACGTGAAGCGAAGTTGTCTTGCCCAATGTTCCGTGGGATTCGGTAATAGAGATTTGGTTGATAAAGTATCTTGGCAACCCTAACCCGGGCAAAAAAATTGAAAATGGGGTGCAACACGAGGACTTCCTTGGGGGTCACCCATCCTAGTACTACTCTCGCCCCAGCACGCTCAACTTCGAAGTTCTAATGGGATCCGGTGCATTAGTGTTGGTATGATCGCACCTGTCATGTTGAGGGCACAATTCCTATATGTGTTTACGGTTCACTGTCCCAATTTAGAGAGATGGCCCATTCAAAAGGCCCAATGGGCTTAACGACAACCCATCTGCTTCAACAACGCAGCATCCTCGCAAGACGTGATATCGACACATTGTAGGGCCCTCTGATGTACCGTGAGTCAAGTTGTCATCCTTTTAACAGCTCACGACGTATGATCCTGGACAGAAAAATAGGGCAAAAGAAGAAAAGTGGCCTGAAACTAATGAAAAGGTTCGATTTTGGGCTCCAAAAATGTGCATAGCGAACAAGCTAGCTGCCCCCATTGTAGAGCTCTCAGAGAGCTATGCAACGGTATGCTGTGCGCCGCGTAACTCCTTACGGATCAAAAGTTATGGGCACTGGAGCGACGGAGACGTGGTCACATACCATATGCCCTCGGTTTGCGGGCCCGGTCCCTACGTGAAACGAAGTTGTCTTGCCCAATGTTCCGTGGGATTCTGTAATTGAGATTTGGTGGATAAAGTATCTTGGCAACCCTAACCAGGGAAAAAAATATTGAAAATGAGGTGCAACACGAGGACTTCCCAGGGGGTCACCCATCCTAGTACTACTCTCGCCCAAGCACGCTCAACTTCGAAGTTCTAATGGGATCCGGTGCATTAGTGCTGGTATGATCGCACCTGTCATGTTGAGGGCACAATTCCTATATGTGTTAACGGTTCACTGTCCCAGTTTAGAGAGATGGCCCATTCAAAAGGCCCAATGGGCTTAACAACAACCCATCCGCTTCAACAACGCAGCATCCTTGCAAGATGTGATATCGACACGTTGTAGGGCCCTCTGATGTCCCGTGAGTCAGGTTGTCGTCGTTTTAACAACTCACGACGTACGATCCAGGATGGAAAAATAGAGCGATGTTGTCCTGCCCAATGTTCCGTGGGATTCGGTAATAGAGATTTGGTGGATAAAGTATCTTGGCAACCCTAACTAGGGCAAAAAAAATTGAAATGGGGGTGCAACACGAGGACTTCCCAGGGGGTCACCCATCCTAATACTACTCTCGCCCAAGCACGCTTAACTTCGGAGTTCTGATGGGATCCGATGCATTAGTGCTGGAATGATCGCACATGTTATGTTGAAGGCACAATTCTTATATGTGTTAACGGTTCACAGTGTCAGCCTACAGAGATGGCCTATTCAAAAGTCCCAATGGGCTTAACGACAACCCATCCGCTTCAACAACGCAGCATCCTCGCAAGACGTGATATCGACGCATTGTACGTCCCTCTGATGTACCGCGAGTCAGGTTGTTTTCCTTTTAACAACTCACGACGTACGATCCGGGACGGAAAAACAGGGCAAAAGAATAAAAGTGGCCTGAAATTGATGAAAATGTTCAGTTTTGGGCTCCAAAATGGGCAAAGCGAGCAAGTTGGCTGCCACCGTCGTAGAGCTATGAGAGAGCATTGCAATAGTATGTTGTGCGCCGCGTAACTCCTTACGGATCAAAAGTTATGAGCACCGGAGCGACGGAGACCTAGTCACAAACACTACGCTCTCGGTTTGTGGGCCCAGCCTCTACTGAAGCGAAGTTGTCTTGCCCATTGTTCCATGGGATTCGGTAACAGAGATTTGGCGGATAAAGTATCTTGGAAACCCTAACCAGGGCAAAAAAAAATTGAAAAGGGGGTACAACAAGAGTACTTCCCAGGGGGTCACCCATTCTTGTACTACACTCGCCCAAGCACGCATAACTTCGGAGTTCTGATGGGATTCGGTGCATTAGTGCAGGTATGATCGCACCCGTCATGTTGAGGGCACAATTCTTATATGTGTTAACGGTTCACAGTCCCGGCCTAGAGAGATGGCCCATTCAAAAGGCCCAATGGGCTTAACGATAACCTATCCACTTCAACAACGCAGCAACCTCGCAAAATGTGATATCGACACGTTGTAGGGCCCTCTGATGTCCCGCGAGTCAGGTCGTTGTCCTTTTAACAGCTCACGACGTACGATCCAGGATGGAAAAACAGGTCAAAAGAAGAAAAGTGGCCTGAAAATGATGAAAACGTTCAATTTTGGGATCCAAAAAGGGGCATAGCGAGCAAGCTTTCTACCCCCGTCGTAGAGCTCTCAGAGTGCTTTGCAATGGTATGCTGTGCGCCGTGTAACTCCTTAAGTATCAAAAGTTATGGGCACCGGAGGGATGGAGACCTAGTCACAAACCCTACGCCCTCGGTTTGCGGGCCCGCTATCTACGTGAAGCGAAATTGTCTTGCCCAATGTTCCGTGGGATTCGGTAATAGAGATTTGGTGGATAAAGTATCTTGGCAACCCTAACCAGGGCAAAAAACTTGAAAAAGGGGGTGCAACACGAGGACTTCTAAGAGGGTCACCCATCCTAGTACTACTCTCGCCCAAGCACGCTTAACTTCGGAGTTCTGATGGGATTCGGTGCATTAGTGCTTGTATGATCGCTCCCGTCATGTTGAGGGCACAATTCCTATATGTGTTAACGGTTCACAGTCCCAGCCTAGAGAGATGGCCCATTCAAAAGGCCCAATGGGCTTAACGACAACCCATCCGCTTCAACAACTTAGCATCCTCGCTAGACGTGATATCGACACGTTGTAGGGCCCTCTGATGTCCCGCGAGTCAGGTTGTCGTCCTTTTAGTAGCTCACGACGTACGATCCGGGACCGAAAAATAGAGCAAAAGAACAAAAGTGGCCTGAAACTGAAGAAAACGTTCGATTTTGGGCTCCAAACAGGGGCACAGTGGGCAAGCTGGCTACCCCCGTGGTAGAGCTCTGAGAGGGCTTGGCAAGGGTAGGCTGTGCGCCGCATAACTCCTTACGGATCAAAAGTTATGGGCACCAGAGCGACGGAGACCTGGTCACAAACCCCACTTCCTCGGTTTGCGGGCTCGGCCTCTACGTGAAGCGAAGTTGTTTTGCCCAATGTTCCATGAGATTCGGTAATAGAGATTTGGTGGATAAAGTATCTTGGCAACCCTAACTAGGGAAAAAAAATTGAAAAAGGGGTGCAACACGAGGACTTCTCAGGGGGTCACCCATCCTAGAACTACTCCCGCCCAAGCACGCTTAACTTCGGAGTTCTGACGGGATCCGGTGCATTAGTGCTGGTATAATCGCACCCGTCATGTTGAGGGCACAATTCCTATATATGTTAACAGTTCACAGTGCCAGCCTAGAGAAATGGCGCATTCAAAAGGCCCAATGGTCTTAACGACAACCCATCCGCTTCAACAACTCAGGATCCTCGTAAGACGTGATATCGACACGTTGTAAGGCCCTCTGATGTACCGAGAGTCAGGTTGTCATCCTTTTAACAGCTCACGACGTACGATCCGGGACGGAAAAACAGGGCAAAAGAAGAAATGTGGCCTGAAACTGATGAAAACATTCTATTTTGGGCTCCAAAAATGGCACAGCAATCAAGCTGGCAACCCCCGTCGTAGAGCTCTCAGAGAGCTTTGCAACGGTCTGCTGTGTGCCGCGTAACTCCTTACGGATCAAAAGTTATGGGCACCGGAGCAATGGAGACCTGGTCACAAACCCTACACCCTCGGGTTGCGGGCCCGTCCTCTACGTGAAGCGAAGTTGTATTGCCCAATGTTCCGTGGGATTCGGTAATAGAGATTTGGTGGATAAAGTATCTTGGCAACCCTAACCAGGGCAAAAAAAATTGAAAAGGGGGTGCAACACGAGGACTTCCCAGGGGGTCACCCATCCTAGTACTACTCTCGCCCAAGCACGCTTAACTTCGGTGTTCTGATGGGATCCGATGCGTTAGTGCCGAAATGATCGCACACGTTATGTTGAGGGCTCAATTCTTATATGTGTTAACGGTTCACAGTGTCAGCTTACAGAGATGGCCCATTCAAAAGGCCCAATGGGCTTAACGGCAACCCATCCGCTTTAACAATGCAGCATCCTCGCAAGACGTGATATCGACACGTTGTACGTCCCTCTGATGTACCGCGAGTCAGGTTGTCGTCCTTTTAACAACTCACAACGTACGATCCGGGACGGAAAAACAGGGCAAAAGAGTAAAAGTGGCCTGAAATTGATGAAAACGTTCATTTTTGGGCTCCAATATTGGCATAGCGAGCAAGTTGGCTGCCACCGTCGTAGAGCTATGAGAGAGCTTTGCAACGGTATGCTGTGCACCGCAAAACTCCTTACGGATCAAAAGTTATGGACACCGGAGCGACGGAGACCTGGTCACAAACCCTACGCCCTCGATTTGCGGGCCCGGTCTCTACCTGAAGCGAAGTTGTCTTGCCCAATGTTCCGTGGGATTCAGTAATAGAGATTTGGGGGATAAAGTATCTTGGCAACCCTAACCAGGGCAAAAAAAAATGAAAAGGGGGTGCAACACGAGGACTTCCCAGGGGGTCACCCATTCTAGTACTACTCTCGCCCAAGCACGCATAACTTCGGAGTTCTGATGGGATAAGGTGCATTATTCCTGGTATGATCGCACCCGTCATGTTGAGGGCACAATTCCTATATGTGTTAACGGTTCACAGTCCCAGCCTAGAGAGATGGCCTATTCAAAAGGCCCAATGGGCTTTACGACAACCCATCCGCTTCAACAACGCAGCATTATCGCAAGACGTGATATCGACACGTTGTAGAGCCCTCTGAAGTCCCGCGTGTCAGGTTGCCGTCCTTTCAACAGTTCACGACGTACGATCTAGGACTAAAAAACAGAGCAAAAGAAGAAAAGTGGCATGAAACTGATGAAAACGTTCGATTTTGGGCTCCAAAAATGGGCACAGCGAGCAAGCTGGATGCCCCCGTCGTAGAGCTCTCAGAGAACTTTGCATCGTTATGTTGTGTACCGCATAACTCCTTACGGATCAAAAGTTATGGACAACGGAGTGACGGAGACCTGGTCACAAACCCTACGCCCTCGGTTTGCGAGCCCAGCCTTTACGTGAAGCGAAGTTGTCTTGCCCAATGTTTCGTGGGATTCCATAATAGAGATTTGGTGGATAAAGTATCTTGGCAACCCTAACCAGGGCAAAAAAAATTGAAAAGGGGGTGCAACACGAGCACTTCCCATGGGGTCACCCATCCTAGTACTACTCTTGCCCAAGCATGCATAACTTCGGAGTTCTGATGGGATTCGGTGCATTAGTGCAGGTATGATCGCACCCGTCATGTTGAGGGCACAATTCTTATATGTGTTAATGGTTCACAGTCCCGGCCTAGAGAGATGGCCCATTCAAAAGGCCCAATGGGCTTAACGATAACCTATCCGCTTCAACAACGCAGCAACCTCGCAAAATGTGATATCGACACGTTGTAGGGCCCTCTAATGTCCCGTGAGTCAGGTCGTTGTCCTTTTAACAGCTCACGACGTACGATCCACGATGGAAAAACAGGGCAAAAGAAGAAAAGTGGCCTGAAAATGATGAAAACGTTCGATTTTGGGCTCCAAAAAGGGGCATAGCGAGCAAGCTTCCTGCCCCCGTCGTAGAGCTCTCAGAGTGCTTTGCAACGGTATGATGTGCGCCGTGTAATTCCTTAAGTATCAAAAGTTATGGGCACCGGAGGGACGGAGACCTAGTCACAAACCCTATGCCCTCGGTTTGCGGGCCCGCTATCTACGTGAAGCGAAATTGTCTTGCCCAATGTTCCGTGGGATTCGGTAATAGAGATTTGGTGGATAAAGTATCTTGGCAACCCTAACTAGGGAAAAAAAAATTGAAAAGGGGGTGCAACACGAGGACTTCTCAGGGGGTCACCCATCCTAGAACTACTCTCGCCCAAGCACGCTTAACTTCGGAGTTCTGATGGGATTCGGTGCATTAGTGCTGGTATGATCGCACCCGTCATGTTGGGGGCACAATTCCTATATGTGTTAACTGTTCACAGTCCCAGCCTAGAGAGATGGCCCATTCAAAAGGCCCAATGGGCTTAATGACAACCCATCCGCTTCAACAACGTAGCATCCTCGTAAGATGTGATATCGACAAATTGTAGGGCCCTCTTATGTACCGCGAGTCAGGTTGTTGTCCTTTTAACAGCTCACGACGTACGATCCAGGACCGAAAAATAGAGCAAAAGAACAAAAGTGGCCTGAAACTGATGAAAACGTTCGATTTTGGGCTCCAAACAGGGGCACAGCGAGCAAGCTGGCTACCCCCGTCGTAGACCTCTTAGAGAGCTTTGCAACGGTAGGTTGTGCGCCGCATAACTCCTTACGGATCAAAAGTTATGGGCACCAGAGCGACGGAGACCTGGTCACAAACCCCACTTCCTCGGTTTGCGGGCTCGGCCTCTACGTGAAGCGAAGTTGTTTTGCCCAATGTTCCGTGGGATTCGGTAATAGAGATTTGGTGGATAAAGTATCTTGGCAACCCTAACTAGGGAAAAAAAATTGAAAAGGGGGTGCAACACGAGGACTTCTCAGGGGGTCACCCATCCTAGAACTACTCTCGCCCAAGCACGCTTAACTTCGGAGTTCTGATGGGATCCAGTGCATTAGTGCTGGTATAATCACACCGTCATGTTGAGGGCACAATTCCTATATATGTTAACAGTTCACAGTGCCAGCCTAGAGAAATGGCGCATTCAAAAGGCCCAATGGGCTTAACGACAACCCATCCGCTTCAACAACTCAGGATCCTCGTAAGACGTGATATCGACACGTTGTAGGGCCCTCTGATGTACCGAGAGTCAGGTTGTCATCCTTTTAACAGCTCACGACGTACGATCCGGGACGAAAAAACAGGGCAAAAGAAGAAATATGGCCTGAAACTGATGAAAACGTTCTATTTTGGGCTCCAAAAATGGGCAAAGCAATCAAGCTATCTACCCCCGTCGTAGAGCTCTCAGAGAGCTTTGCAACGGTCTGCTGTGTGCCGCATAACTCCTTACGGATTAAAAGTTATGGGCACCGGAGCAACGGAGACCTGGTCACAAACCCTACGCCCTCGTTTTGCGGGCCTGGCCTCTACGTGAAGCGAAGTTGTCTTGCCCAATGTTCCGTGGCATTCGGTAATAGAGATTTGGTGGATAAAGTATCTTGGCAACCCTAACAAGGGCAAAAAAAATTGAAAAGGGGGTGCAACACGAGGACTTCCTAGGGCGTTACCCATCCTAGTACTACTCTCGCCCAAGCACGCTTAACTTCGGAGTTCTGATGGGATCCGGTGCATGCTGGCATGATCGCACCCGTCATGTTGAGGGCACAATTCCTATATGTGTTAACGGTTCACAGTGCCAGCCTAGAGAGATGGTCCATTCAAAAGGCCAAATGGGCTTAACAATAACCCATCCACTTCAACAACGCCTCATCCTCGCAAGACGTGATATCGACACGTTGTAGGGCCCTTTGATGTACCATGAGTCAGGTTGTCGTCCTTTTAACAGCTCACGACGTACGATCCGGGACGAAAAAATAGGGCTAAAGAAGAAAAGTGGCCTAAAACTGATGAAAACGTTAGATTTTATGCTCCAAAAACGGGCAAAGCGAGCAAGCTGGCTGCCCCCATCGTAGAGCTCTCAGAGAGCTTTGCAATGGTATGCTGTGCGCAGCGTAACTCCTTATGAAACAAAAGTTATGGGCACCGGAGCGACAGAGACCTGATCACAAACCCTACGCCCTCGGTTTGCCGGCCCGGTCTCTACGTGAAGGGAAGTTGTCTTGCCCAATGTTCCGTGGGATTCGGTAATAGAGATTTGGTGGATAAAGTATCTTGGCAACCCTAACTAGGGCAAAAAAAATTGAAATGGGGGTGCAACACGAGGACTTCCCAGGGGGTCACCCCTCCTAGTACTACTCTCGCCCAAGCACGCTTAACTTCGGAGTTCTGATGGGATCCGGTGCATTAGTGCTGGAATGATCGCACATGTTATGTTGAAGGCACAATTCTTATATGTGTTAACGGTTCACAGTGTCAGCCTACAGAGATGGCCCATTCAAAAGGCCCAATGGGCTTAACAGCAACCCATCCGCTTTAACAACGCAGCATCCTCGCAAGACGTGATATCGACACGTTGTACGTCCCTCTGATGTCCCGCGAGTCAGGTTTTCATCCTTTTAACAACTCACGACGTATGATCTGGGACGCAAAAACAGGGAAAAAGAATAAAAGTGGCCTGAAATTGATGAAAATGTTCAGTTTTGGGCCCCAAAATGGGCACAGCGAGCAAGTTGGCTGCCACCGTAGTAGAGCTATGAGAGAGCTTTGCAACGGTATGCTGTGCACCGCGAAACTCCTTACGGATCAAAAGTTATGACACCGGAACGACGGAGACTTGGTCACAAACCCTACGCACTCGGTTTGCGGGCCCGGCCTCTACCTGAAGCGAAGTTGTCTTGCCCAATGTTCCGTGGGATTCGGTAATAGAGATTTGGGGGATAAAGTATCTTGGCAACCCTAACCAGGGCAAAAAATAATTAAAAAGGGGGTGCAACACGAGGACTTCCCAGGGGGTCACCCATTCTTGTACTCCTCTCGCCCAAGCACGCATAACTTCGGAGTTCTGATGGGATTCGGTGCATTAGTGCAGGTATGATCGCACCCGTCATGTTGAGGGCACAATTCTTATATGTGTTAACGGTTCACAGTCCCGGCCTAGAGAGATGGCCCATTCAAAAGGCCCAATGGGCTTAACGATAACCTATCCACTTCAACAACGCAGCAACCTCGCAAAATGTGATATCGACACATTGTAGGGCACTCTAATGTACCGCGAGTCAGGTTGTTGTCCTTTTAACAGCTCACTACGTACGATCCGGGATGGAAAAATAGGGCAAAAGAAGAAAAGTGGCATGAAACAGATGAAAACGTTCAATTTTGGGCTCCAAAAAGGGGCATAGCGAGCAAGCTGGCTGCCCCCGTCGTAGAGCTCTCAGAGTGCTTTGCAATGGTATGCTGTGCGCCGTGTAACTTCTTAAGTATCAAAAGTTATGGGCACCGGAGGGACGGAGACCTAGTCACAAACCCTACGCCCTCGGTTTGCGGGCCCGCTATCTACGTGAAGCGAAATTGTCTTGCCCAATGTTCCGTGGGATTCGGTAATAGAGATTTGGTGGATAAAGTATCTTGGCAACCCTAACCAGGGCAAAAAACTTGAAAAGGGGGTGCAACACGAGGACTTCCAAGGGGGTCACCCATCCTAGTACTACTCTCGCCCAAGCACGCTTAACTTCGGAGTTCTGATGGGATTCGGTGCATTAGTGCTTGTATGGTCGCTCCCGTCAGGTTGAGGGCACAATTCCTATATGTGTTGACGGTTCACAGTCCCAGCCTAGAGATATGGCCCATTTGAAAGGCCCAATAGGCTTAACGACAACCCATCCGCTTCAACAACGTAGTATCCTCACTAAACGTGATATCGGCACTTTGTAGGGCCCTCTGATGTCCCGCGAGTCAGGTTGTCGTCCTTTTAGTAGCTCACGACGTACGATCCGGGACCGAAAAATAGAGCAAAAGAACAAAAGTGGCCTGAAACTGAAGAAAACGTTCGATTTTGGGCTCCAAACAGGGGCACAGTGGGCAAGCTGGCTACCCCCGTCGTAGAGCTCTTAGAGAGCTTTGCAATGGTATGCTGTGCGCCGCATAACTCCTTACGGATCAAAAGTTATGGGCACCAGAGCGACGGAGACCTGGTCACAAACCCCACTTCCTCGGTTTGCGGGCTCGGCCTCTACGTGAAGCGAAGTTGTTTTGCCCAATGTTTCGTGAGATTCGGTAATAGAGATTTGGTGGATAAAGTATCTTGGCAACCCTAACTAGGGAAAAAAAAATTGAAAAGACGGTGCAACACGAGAACTTCTCAGGGGGTCACCCATCCTAGTACTACTCTCGCCCAAGCACGCTTAACTTCGGAGTTCTGATGGGATCCGGTGCATTAGTACTGGTATAATCGCACCCGTTATGTTGAGGGCACAATTCCTATATATGTTAACAGTTCACAGTGCCAACCTAGAGAAATGGCGCATTCAAAAGGCCCAATGGGCTTAACGACAACCCATCCGCTTCAACAACTCAGGATCCTCGTAAGACGTGATATCGACACGGTGTAAGGCCCTCTGATGTACCGAGAGTCAGGTTGTCATCCTTTTAACAGCTCACGACGTACGATCCGGGACGGAAAAACAGGGCAAAAGAAGAAATGTGGCCTGAAACTGATGAAAACGTTCTATTTTGGGCTCCAAAAATGGCACAGCAATCAAGCTGGCTACCCCCGACGTAGACCTCTTAGAGAGCTTTGCAACGGTCTGCTGTGTGCCGCGTAACTGCTAACGAATCAAAAGTTATGGGCACCGGGGCGATGGAGACCTGGTCACAAACCCTACGCCCTCGTTTTGCGGGCCCGGCCTCTACGTGAATCGAAGTTGTCTTGCCGAATGTTCCCTGGGATTCGGTAATAGAGATTTGGTGGATAAAGTATCTTGGCAACCCTAACAAGGGCAAAAAAAATTGAAAAGGGGGTGCAACACGAGGACTTCGTAGGGGGTCACCCATCCTAGTGCTACTCTCGCCCAAGCACGCTCAACTTCAGAGTTCTGATGTGATCCAGTGCGTTAGTGCCGAAATGATAGCACATGTTATGTTGAGGGCTCAATTCTTATATGTGTTAACGGTTCACAGTGTCAGCTTACAGAGATGGCCCATTCAAAAGGCCCAATGGGCTTAACGGCAACCCATCCGCTTTAACAATGCAGCATCCTCGCAAGACGTGATATCGACACGTTGTACGTCCCTCTGATGTAACCCGAGTCAGGTTGTCGTCCTTTTAACAACTCACGACGTACGATCCGGGACGGAAAAACAGGGCAAAAGAGTAAAAGTGGCCTGAAATTGATGAAAACGTTCATTTTTGGGCTCCAAAATTGGCACAGCGAGCAAGTTGGCTGCCACCGTCGTAGAGCTATGAGAGAGCTTTGCAACGGTATGCTGTGCACCGCGAAACTCCTTACGGATCAAAAGTTATGGACACCGGAGCGACGGAGACCTGGTCACAAACCCTACGCCCTCGGTTTGCGGGCCCGGTCTCTACCTGAAGCGAAGTTGTCTTGCCCAATGTTCCGTGGGATTCGGTAATAGAGATTTGGGGGATAAAGTATCTTGGCAACCCTAACCAGGGCAAAAAAAATTGAAAAGGGGGTGCAACACGAGGACTTCCCAGGGGGTCACCCATTCTAGTACTACTCTCGCCCAAGCACGCATAACTTCGGAGTTCTGATGGGATAAGGTGCATTATTCCTGGTATGATCGCACCCGTCATGTTGAGGGCACAATTCCTATCTGTGTTAACGGTTCACAGTCCCAGCCTAGAGAGATGGCCTATTCAAAAGGCCCAATGGGCTTAATGACAACCCATCCGCTTCAACAACGCAGTATCCTCGCAAGACGTGATATCGACACATTGTAGAGCCCTGTGAAGTCCCGCGTGTCAGGTTGCCATCCTTTTAACAGCTCACGACGTATGATCCGGGATTGAAAAATAAAGCAAAAGAACAAAAGTGGCCTGAAATTGATGAAAATGTTCGATTTTGGGCTCCAAAAAGGGGCACAGCAAGCAAGCTGGCTGCCCCCGTTGTAGAGCTCTCAGAGCGCTTTGCAACGTTATGCTGTGCACCGCGAAACTCCTTACGGATCAAAAGTTATGGACACCGGAGCGACGGAGACTTGGTCACAAACCCTACGCCCTCGGTTTGTGGGCCCGGCCTCTACCTGAAGCGAAGTTGTCTTGCCCAATGTTCCGTGGGTTTCGGTAATAGAGATTTGGGGGATAAAGTATCTTGGCAACCCTAACCAGGGCAAAAAAAATTGAAAAGGGGGTGCAACACGAGGACTTCCCAGGGGGTCACCCATTCTAGTACTACTCTCGCCCAAGCACGCATAACTTCGGAGGTCTGATGGGATTCGATGCATTAGTACAGGTATGATCGCACCCGTCATGTTGAGGGCACAATTCTTATATGTGTTAATGGTTCACAGTCCCGGCTTAGAGAGATGGCCCATTCAAAAGGCCCAATGGGCTTAACGATAACCTATCCGCTTCAACAACGCAGCAACCTCGCAAAATGTGATATCGACACGTTGTAGGGCCCTCTAATGTCCCGCGAGTCAGGTCGTTGTCCTTTTAACAGCTCACGACGTACGATCCGGGATTGACAAACACGGCAAAAGAAGAAAAGTGGCCTGAAAATGATGAAAACGTTCGATTTTGGGCTCCAAAAAGGGGCATAGCGAGCAAGCTTCCTGCCCCCGTCGTAGAGCTCTCAGAGTGCTTTGCAACGGTATGCTGTGCGCCGTGTAACTCCTTAAGTATCAAAAGTTATGGGCACCGGAGGGACGGAGACCTAGTCACAAACCCTACGCCCTCGGTTTGCGGGCCCGCTATCTACGTGAAGCGAAATTGTCTTGCCCAATGTTCCGTGGGATTCGGTAATAGAGATTTGGTGGATAAAGTATCTTGACAACCCTAACTAGGGAAAAAAAAATTGAAAAGGGTGTGCAACACGAGGACTTCTCAGGGGGTCACCCATCCTAGAACTACTCTCGCCCAAGCACGCTTAACTTCGGAGTTCTGATGGGATTCGGTGCATTAGTGCTTGTATGATCGCTCCCATCATGTTGAGGGCACAATTCCTATATGTGTTAACGGTTCACAGTCCCAGCCTAGAGAGATGGCCCATTCAAAAGGCCCAATGGGCTTAATGACAACCCATTCGTTTTAACAACGCAGCATCCTCGCAAGATGTGGTATCGACGCGTTGGAGGGACCTCTGATATCCCGCGAGTCCGGTTGTCGTCCTTTTAACAGGGGCACAGCGAGCAAGCTGGCTACCCCCGTCGTAAACCTCTTAGAGAGATTTGCAATGGTAGGCTGTGCGCCGCATAACTCCTTACGGATCAAAAGTAATGGGCACCAGAGCGACGGAGACCTGGTCACAAACCCCACTTCCTCGGTTTGCGGGCTCGGCCTCTACGTGAAGCGAAGTTGTTTTGCCCAATGTTCCGTGGGATTCGGTAATAGAGATTTGGTGGATAAAGTATCTTGGCAACCCTAACTAGGGCAAAAAAATTGAAAAGGGGGTGCAACACGAGGACTTCCCAGGGGGTCACCCATCCTTGAACTACTATCGCCCAAGCACGCTTAACTTCGGAGTTCTGATGGGATCCAGTGCATTAGTGCTGGTATAATCACACCGTCATGTTGAGGGCACAATTCCTATATATGTTAACAGTTCACAGTGCCAGCCTAGAGAAATGGCGCATTCAAAAGGCCCAATGGGCTTAACGACAACCCATCCGCTTCGACAACTCAGGATCCTCGTAAGACGTGATATCGACACGTTGTAGGGCCCTCTGATGTACCGAGAGTCAGGTTGTCATCCTTTTAACAGCTCACGACGTACGATCCGGGACGGGAAAACAGGGCAAAAGAAGAAATGTGGCCTGAAACTGATGAAAACGTTCTATTTTGGGCTCCAAAAATGGGCAAAGCAATCAAGCTATCTACCCCCGTCGTAGAGCTCTCAGAGAGCTTTGCAACGGTCTGCTGTGTGCCGCATATCTCCTTACGGATTAAAAGTTACGGGCACCGGAGCAACGGAAACCAGGTCACAAACCCTACGCCCTCGTTTTGCGGGCCTGGCCTCTACGTGAAGCGAAGTTGTCTTGCCCAATGTTCCGTGGGATTTGGTAATAGAGATTTGGTGGATAAAGTATCTTGGCAACCCTAACAAGGGCAAAAAAAATTGAAAAGGGGGTGCAACACGAGGACTTCCTAGGGCGTTACCCATCCTAGTACTACTCTCGTCCAAGCACGCTTAACTTCGGAGTTCTGATGGGATCCGGTGCATGCTGGCATGATCGCACCCATCATGTTGAGGGCACAATTCCTATATGTGTTAACGGTTCACAGTGCCAGCCTAGAGAGATGGTCCATTCAAAAGGCCCAATAGGCTTAACAATAACCCATCCACTTCAACAACGCCTCATCCTCGCAAGACGTGATATCGACACGTTGTAGGGCCCTCTGATGTACAGCGAGTCAGGTTGTCGTCCTTTTAAAAGCTCACGACGTACGATCCGGGACGGAAAAATAGGGCTAAAGAAGAAAAGTGTCCTAAAACTAATGAAAACGTTCAATTTTGGGCTCCAAAAATGGGCACAGCGAGCAAGCTGGCTGCCCCCATCGTAGAGCTTTCAGAGAGCTTTGTAACGGTATGCTGTGCGCAGCGTAACTCCTTATGAAACAAAAGTTATGGGCACCGGAGCGACAGAGACCTGATCACAAACCCTACGCCCTCGGTTTGCCGGCCCGGTCTCTACGTGAAGGGAAGTTGTCTTGCCCAATGTTCCGTGGGATTCGGTAATAGAGATTTGGTGGATAAAGTATCTTGGCAACCATAACCAGGGCAAAAAAAATTGAAATGGGGGTGCAACACGAGGACTTCCCAGGGGGTCACCCATCCTAGTACTACTATCGCCCAAGCACGCTTAACTTCGGAGTTCTGATGGGATCCGGTGCATTAGTGCTGGTATGATTGTACCCGTCATGTTGAGGGCACAATTCCTATATATGTTAACAGTTCACAGTGCCAGCCTAGAGAAATGGCGCATTCAAAAGGCCCAATGGGCTTAACGACAACCCATCCGCTTCAACAACTCAGGATCCTCGTAAGACGTGATATTGACACATTGTAGGGCCCTCTGATGTACCGAGAGTCAGGTTGTCATCCTTTTAACAGCTCACGACGTACGATCCGGGACGGAAAAACAGGGCAAAAGAAGAAATGTGGCCTGAAACTGATGAAAACGTTCTATTTTGGGCTCCAAAAATGGGCACAGCAATCAAGCTATCTACCCCCGTCGTAGAGCTCTCAGAGAGCTTTGCAACGGTCTGCTGTGTGCCGCGTAACTCCTTACGTATCAAAAGTTATGGGCACCGGAGCAACGTAGACCTGGTCACATACGCTACACCCTCGGTTTGCGGGCCCGGCCTCTACGTGAAGCGAAGTTGTCTTGCCCAATGTTCCGTGGAATTCGGTAATAGAGATTTGGTGGATAAAGTATCTTGGCAACCCTAACCAGGGCAAACAATATTGAAAAGGGGGTGCAACACAAGGACTTCCAAGGGGGTCACCTATCCTAGTACTACTCACGCCCAAGAACGCTTAACTTCAGAGTTCTAATGGGATCCGGTGCATTAGTGCTGAAATGATCGCACATGTTATGTTGAGGGCTCAATTCTTATATGTGTTAACGGTTCACAGTGTCAGCCTACAGAGATGGCCCATTCAAAAGGCCCAATGGGCTTAACGGCAACCCATCCGCTTTAACAACGCAGCATCCTAGCAAGACGTGATATCGACACGTTGTACGTCTCTCTGATGTACCGCGAGTCAGGTTGTCATCCTTTTAACAGCTCACGACGTACGATCCGGGACGGAAAAACAGGGCAAAAGAATAAAAGTAGCCTGAAATTGATGAAAACGTTCGATTTTGGGCTCCAAAATGGGCAAAGTGAGCAAGTTGGCTACCACCGTCGTAGAGCTATGAGAGAGCTTTGCAACGGTATGCTGTGCACCACGAAACTCCTTACGGATCAAAAGTTATGGACACCGTAGCGACAGAGACCTGATGACAAACCTTACGCCCTCGGCTTGCGGGCTCGGTCTCTACCTGAAGCGAAGTTGTCTTGCCCAATATTCCGTGGGATTCGGTAATAGAGATTTGGGGGATAAAGTATCTTGGCAACCCTGACCAGGGCAAAAAAAATTGAAAAGGGGGTGCAACACGAGGACTTCCCAGGGGGTCACCCATTCTAGTACTACTCTCGCCCAAGCATTCTTAACTTCGGAGTTCTGATGGGATTCGGTGCATTATTCCTGGTATGATCGCACCCGTCATGTTGAGGGCACAATTCCTATATGTGTTAACGGTTCACAGTCCCAGCCTAGAGAGATGGCCTACTGAAAAGGCCCAATGGGCTTAACGACAACCCATCCACTTCAACAACGCAGCATCCTCGCAGGACGTGATATCGACACGTTGTAGAGCCCTCTGATGTCCCGCGAGTCAGGTTACCATCCTTTTAACAGCTCACGACGTACGATCCGGGATTGAAAAATCGAGCAAAAGAACAAAAGTGGCTTGAAACTGATGAAAATGTTCGATTTTAGGCTCCAAAAAGGGGCATAGCAAGCAAGTTGGCTGCCCCCGTCGTAGAGCTCTCAGAGAGCTTTGCAACGTTATGCTGTGCGCCGCATAACTCCTTACGGATCAAAAGTTATGGGCACCGCAGCGACGGAGACCTGGTCACAAACCCTACGCCCTCGGTTTACAAGCCCGGCCTCCACGTGAAGTGAAGTTGTCTTGCTCAATGTTTCGTGCGATTCGGTAATAGAGATTTGGTGGATAAAGTATCTTGCCAGCCCTAACCAGGGCAAAAAAAATTGAAAAGGGGGTGCAACACGATGACTTTCCCAGGGGGTCACCCATCCTAGTACTACTATTGCCCAAGCACGCTTAACTTCGGAGTTCTGATGGGATCCGGTGCAGTAGTGCAGGTATGATCGCACCCGTCATGTTGAGGGCACAATTCCTATATGTGTTAACGGTTCACAGTCCCGGCCTAGAGAGATGGCCCATTCAAAACGCCTAATGGGCTTTACGACAACCTATCCGCTTCAACAATGCAGCATCCTCGCAAAATGTGATATCGACACGTTGTGGGGCCCTCTGATGTCCCGTTAGTCAGGTTGTTGTCCTTTTAACAGCTCACGACGTACGATCCATGATAGAAAAATAGGGCAAAAGAAGAAAAGTGGCCTAAAAATGATGAAAACGTTCGATTTTGGGCTCCAAAAAGGGGCATAGCGAGCAAGCTGCCTGCCCCCGTCGTAGAGCTCTCAGAGTGCTTTGCAACGGTATGCTGTGCGCCGTGTAACTCCTTACGTATCAAAAGTTATGGGCCCGGAGGGACGGAGACCTGGTCACAAACCCTACGCCCTCGGTTTGCGGGCCCGCTATCTACGTGAAGCGAAATTGTCTTGTCCAATGTTCCGTGGGATTCGGTAATAGAGATTTGGTGGATAAAGTATCTTGGCAACCCTAACCCGAGCAAAAAAAATTGAAAATGGGGTGCAACACGAGGACTTTCCATGGGGTCACCCATCCTAGTACTACTCTCGCCCAAGCACGCTTAACTTCGGAGTTCTGATGGGATCCGGTGCATTAGTGTTGGGATGATCGCACCCGTCATGTTGAGGGCACAATTCCTATATGTGTTAACGGTTCACAGTGCCAGCCTAGAGAGATGGCTCATTGAAAAGGCCCAATGGGCTTAACGACAACCTATCTGCTTCAACAACGCAGCATCCTCGCAAGACGTGATATCAACACGTTGTAGGGCCCTCTAATGTCATGCGAGTCAGGTTGTAGTCCTTTTAACAGCTCACGACGTACGATCCGGGATGAAAAAACAGAGCAAAAGAAGAAAAGTGGCCTGAAACTGATGAAAACGTTCGATTTTGGGCTCCTAAAAGGGGCACAGTGTGCAAGCTAGCTTTCCCCGTCGTAGAGCTCTCAGAGAGCTTTGCAAAGGTATACTGTACGCCGCGTAACTCCTTACGGATCAAAAGTTATGGGCACCGGAGCGACGGAGACCTGGTCACAAAGCCTACGCCCTCGGTTTGCGGGCCCGGCCTCAACGTGAAGCGAAGTTCTCTTGCCCAATGTTCTGTGGGATTCGGTAATAGAGATTTGGTGGATAAAGTATCTTGGCAGCCCTAACAAGGGCAAAAAAAATTGAAAAGGGGGTGCAACACGAGGACTTCCTAGGGCCTTTCCCATCCTAGTACTACTCTCGCCCAAGCACGCTTAACTTCGGAGTTCTGATGGGATCCGGTGCATGCTGGCATGATCACACCCGTCATGTTGAGGGCACAATTCCTATATGTGTTAACGGTTCACAGTGCCAGCCTAGAGAGATGGTCCATTCAAAAGGCCCAATGGGCTTAACGATAACCCATCCACTTCAACAACGCCTCATCCTCGCAAGTCGTGATATCGACACGTTGTAGGGCCCTCTGATGTACCATGAGTCAGGTTGTCGTCCTTTTAACAGCTCACGACGTACGATCCGGGATGGAAAAATAGGGCTAAAGAAGAAAAGCGGCCTAAAACTGATGAAAACGTTAGATTTTGGGCTCCAAAAACGGGCAAAGCGAGCAAGCTGGCTGCCCCCATCGTAGAGCTCTCAGAGAGCTTTACAATGGTATGCTGTGCGCAACGTAACTCCTTACGAAACAAAAGTTATGGGCACCGGAGCGACAGAGACCTGATCACAAACCCTACGCCCTTGGTTTGCCGGCCCGGTCTCTACGTGAAGGGAAGTTGTCTTGCCCAATGTTCCGTGGGATTCAGTAATAGAGATTTGGTGGATAAAGTATCTTGGCAACCATAACCAAGGCAAAAAAAATTGAAATGGGGGTGCAACACGAGGACTTCCCAGGGGGTCACCCATCCTAGTACTACTATCCCCCAAGCACGCTTAACTTCGGAGTTCTGATGGGATCCGGTGCATTAGTGCTGGTATGATTGTACCCGTCATGTTGAGGGCACAATTCCTATATATGTTAACAGTTCACAGTGCCAGCCTAGAGAAATGGGGCATTCAAAAGGCCCAATGGGCTTAACGACAACCCATCCGCTTCAACAACTCAGGATCCTCGTAAGACGTGATATCGACACGTTGTATTGCCCTCTGATGTACCGAGAGTCAGGTTGTCATCCTTTTAACAGCTCACGACGTACGATCCGGGACGGAAAAACAGGGCAAAAGAAGAAATGTGGCCTGAAATTGATGAAAACGTTCTATTTTGGGCTCCAAAAATGGGCACAGCAATCAAGCTATCTCCCCCCGTCGTAGAGCTCTCAGAGAGCTTTGCAACGGTCTGCTGTGTGCCGCGTAACTCCTTACGGATAAAAAGTTTTGGGCATCGGAGCAACGGAGACCTAGTCATAAATCCTACGCCCTCGTTTTGCCGGCCCAGCCTCTACGTGAAGCGAAGTTGTCTTGCCCAATGTTCCGTGGGATTCGATAATAGAGATTTGGTGGATAAAGTATCTTGGCAACCCTAACGCGGGCAAAAAAAATTGAAAAAGGGGTGCAACACGAGGACTTCCCAGGGGGTCACCTATCCTAGTACTACTCTCGCCCAAGCAAGCTTAACTTCGGTATTCTGATGGGATCCGGTACGTTAGTGCTGAAATGCTCGCACATGTTATGTTGAGGGCTCAATTCTTATATGTGTTAACAGTTCACAGTGTCAGCCTACAGAGATGGCCCATTCAAAAGGCCCAATGGGCTTAACGGCAACCCATCCGCTTTAACAACGCAGCATCCTAGCAAGACGTGATATCGACAAGTTGTACGTCTCTCTAATGTACCACGAGTCAGGTTGTCTTCCTTTTAACAGCTCACGACGTACGATCCGGGACGTAAAAACAGGGCAAAAGAATAAAAGTAGCCTGAAATTGATGAAAACGTTCGATTTTGGGCTCCAAAATGGGCAAAGCGAGCAAGTTGGCTACCACCGTCGTAGAGCTATGAGAGAGCTTTGCAACGGTATGCTGTGCACCGCGAAACTCCTTACGGATCAAAATTTATGGACACCGTAGCGACGGAGACCTGGTGACAAACCTTACGTCCTCGGTTTGCGGGCTCGGTCTCTACCTGAAGCGAAGTTGTCTTGCCCAATGTTTCGTGGGATTCGGTAATAGAGATTTGGGGGATAAAGTATCTTGGCAACCCTGACCAGGGCAAAAAAAATTGAAAAGGGGGTGCAACACGAGGACTTCCCAGGGGGTCACCCATTCTAGTACTACTCTCGCCCAAGCATGCTTAACTTCGGAGTTCTGATGGGATTCGGTGCATTATTCCTAGTATAATCGCACCCGTCATGTTGAGGGCACAATTCCTATATGTGTTAATGGTTCACAGTCCCAGCCTAGAGAGATGGCCCATTGAAAAGGCCCAATGGGCTTAACGACAACCCATCCACTTCAACAACGCAGCATCCTCACAGGACGTGATATTGACACGTTGTAGGGCCCTCTGATGTCCCGCGAGTCAGGTTGTCGTCCTTTTAACGGCTCACGACGTACGATCTGGGACGGAAAAATCGAGGAAAAGAACAAAAGTGGCCTGAAACTGATGAAAACGTTCGATTTTGGGCTCCAAAAAGGGGCAGATCAAGCAAGCTGGCTGCCCCCGTCGTAGAGCTCTCAGAGAGCTTTGCAACGTTATGCTGTGCGCCGCATAACTCCTTACGGATCAAAAGTTATGGGCACCGTAGCGACGGAGACCTGGTCACAAACCCTACGCCCTCGGTTTACAAGCCCGGCCTCCACGTGAAGCGAAGTTGTCTTGCCCAATGTTTCGTGCGATTCGGTAATAGAGATTTGGTGGATAAAGTATCTTGCCAGCCCTAACCAGGGCAAAAAAAATTGAAAAGGGGGTGCAACACGATGACTTTCCCAGGGGGTCACCCATCCTAGTACTACTCTTGCCCAAGCACGCTTAACTTCGGAGTTCTGATGGGATCCGGTGCATTAGAGCTGGTATGATCGCACCAGTCATGTTGAGGGCACAATTCCTATATGTGTTAACGGTTCACAGTGTCAGCCTAGAGATATGGCCCATTCAAAAGGCCCAATGGGCTTTACGACAACCCATCCGCTTCAACAACGCAGCATCCTCGCAGGACGTGATAGAGACACATTGTAGGGCCCTCTGATGTACCGCGAGACAGGCTGTCGTCCTTTTAACAGCTCACGACGTATGATTCGGGACGGAAAAACAGGGAAAAAGAATAAAAGTGGCTTGAAATTGATGAAAACGTTCGATTTTGGGCTCCAAAATGGGTAGAACGAGCAAGCTGGCTGCCACCGTCGTAGATCTCCCAGAGAGCTTCACAACGGTATGATGTGCGCCGCGTAACTCGTTGCAGATCAAAAATTATGGGCACCAGAGCGACGGAGACCTGGTCACAAACCCTACGCCCTCGGTTTGTCGGCCCGGTCACTACGTGAAGCGAAGTTTTCTTGCCCAATGTTCCGAGGGATTCGGGATTAGAGATTTGGTGGATAAAGTATCTTGGCAACCCTAAGCAGGGCAAAAAAAATTGAAAAGGGGGTGCAACACGAGGACTTCCTAGGGGGTCACCCATCCTAGTACTACTCTCGCCCAAGCACGCTTAACTTCGGAGTTTTGATGGTATCGGTGCATTAGTGCTGGTATGATCGCACCCGTCACGTGGAGGGCATAATTCATGTATGTATTAACGGTTCACAGTCCCAGCCTAGAGAGATGGCCCATTCAAAAGGCCCAATGGGCTTAACGACAACCCATCCGCTTCAACAACGCAGCGTCCTCGCAAGACGTGATATCAACACTTTGTAGGGCCCTCTAATGTCCCGTGAGTCAGGTTGTCATCCTTTTAACAGCTCACGACGTACGATCCGGGATGAAAAAACTGGGCAAAAGAAGAAAAGTGACCTGAAACTGATGAAAATGTCCGATTTTGGGCTCCAAAAAAGGGCACAGTGAGCAAGCTGGCTGCCCCCGTCGTAGAGCTCTTAGAGAGCTTTGTAACGGTATGCTGTGTGCCACGTAACTCCTTACGGATCAAAAGTTATGGGCATCGGAGCGACGGAGACCTGGTCACAAACCCTACGCCCTCGGTTTGCGGGCCCGGCCTCCACGTGAAGCGAAGTTGTCTTGCCCGATGTTCCGTGGGATTCGGTAATAGAGATTTGGTGGATAAAGTATCTTGGCAACCCTAACCAAGGCAAAAAAAAATTGAAAAGGGGGTGCAACACGAGGACTTCCCAGGGTGTAACCTATCCTAGTACTACTCTCGCCCAAGCACGCTTAACTTCGGAGTTCTGATGCGATCCGGTGCATTAGTGCTGGTATGATCGCACCAGTCATGTTGAGGGCACAATTCCTATATGTGTTACTGGTTCACAGTGCCAGCCTAGAGAGATGGCCCGTTCAAAAGGCCCAGTGGGCTTAACGACAACCCATCCGCTTCAACAACGCAGCATCCTCGCAAGACGTGATATCGACACGTTGTAGTGCCCTCTGATGTATCGCGAGTCAGGTTGTCATCCTTTTAACAGCTCACTACGTACGATCCGGGATGAAAAAACTGGGCAAAAGAAGAAAAGTGGCCTGAAACTGATGAAAATGTCCGATTTTGGGCTCCAAAAAAGGGCACAGTGAGCAAGCTGGCTGCCCCCGTCGTAGAGCTCTTAGAGAGCTTTGTAACGGTATGCTGTGTGCCACGTAACTCCTTACGGATCAAAAGTTATGGGCATCGGAGCGACGGAGACCTGGTCACAAACCCTACGCCCTCGGTTTGCGGGCCCGGCCTCCACGTGAAGCGAAGTTGTCTTGCCCAATGTTCCGTGGGATTCGGTAATGGAGATTTGGTGGATAAAGTATCTTGGCAACCCTAACCAGGGCAAAAAAAATTGAAAAGGGGGTGCAACACGAGGACTTCCCAGGGGGTAACCCATCCTAGTACTACCCTCGCCCAGGCACGCTGAACTTCAGAGTTCTAATGGGATCCGGTGCATTAGTGCTGGTATGATCGCACCAGTCATGTTGAGGGCACAATTCCTATATGTGTTACTGGTTCACAGTGCCAGCCTAGAGAGATGGCCCATTCAGAAGGCCCAATGGGCTTAACGACAACCCATCCGCTTCAACAACGCAGCATCCTCGCAAGACGTGATATCGACACGTTGTAGTGCCCTCTGATGTATCGCGAGTCAGGTTGTCGCCCTTTTAACAGCTCACGGCGTACGATCCGGGTTGGTAAAACAGTGCAAAAGAAGAAAAGTGTCCTGAAATTGATGCAAACATTCGATTTTGGGCTCCAAAAATGGGCAGAGCGAGCAAGTTGGCTGCCCCCATCGTAGAGCTCTCAGAGAGCTTTGCAACGGTATGCTGTGCACCGCGTAACTCCTTACGGATCAAAAGTTATGGGCACTAGAGCGACGGAGTCCTGGTCACAAACCCTACGCCCTCGGTTTGTGGGCCCGGCGTCTACGTGAAGCGAAGTTTTCTTGCCCAATGTTCCGTTGGATTCGGTAATAGAGATTTGGTGGATAAAGTATATTGGCAACCCTAACCAGGGCAAAAAAAATTGAAAAGGGGGTGCAACACGAGGACTTCCAAGGGGGTCACCCATCCTAGTACTACTCTCGCCAAAGCACGCTTAACTTCGGAGTTCTGGTGGGATTCGGTGCATTAGTGCTGGTATGATCGCACCCGTCATGTTGAGGGCACAATTCCTGTATGTGTTAACGGTTCATAGGGCCAGCGTAGAGAGATGGCCCATTCGAAAGGCCCAAGGGGCTTAACGACAACCCATCCGCTTCAACAACGCAACATCCTCGCAAGACGTGATATCGACACGTTGTAGGGCCCTCTGATGACCCGCGAGTCAGGTTGTCGTCCTTTTAACAGCTCACGACGTACGATCCGGGATGAAAAAATAGAGCAAAAGAACAAAAGTGGCCTAAAACTGATGAAAACGTTCGATTTTGGGCTCCAAAAATGGGCACAGCGAGCAAGCTGGCTGCCCTCATCATATAGCTCTCAAAGAGCTTTGCAACGGTATGCTGTGCGCCACTTATCTCCTTACGGATCAAAAGTTTTGGGCACCGGAGCGACGGAGACCTGGTCATAAACCCTACGCCCTCAGTTTGCGGGCCCGAACACTACGTGAAGCGAAGTTGTCTTGCCCAATGTTTCGTACGATTCGGTAATAGAGATTTGGTGGTTAAAGTATCTTGGCAACCCTAATCAGAGCAAAAAAAAATTGAAAAGGGGGTGCAACATGTGACACCCCGATCCCTCTCGAGACCGGGAGTTCTATCAATCAAACTAATCACAACCCAAACCAAACCCGGGCAAAATTTTCAGGGAAAACGGACGGAGTCTCCCCTGTTTATAGGCGAAATGCAAAACCTGTAATAGCATATAAATGGACCACCACCGTGTCCAACCATACAAAACTTCCTCAAGGCCATCCGAGCCTCGGTTCTCAACAATTTAAACTCAGCAAGTATACATACATTTCCAATTTAAAAACCAACCTATCTTTTCATTTTGACAAGTACATTCAATTTAGGCAATTAAACCATACAAAGCTACTGCATAAAATAAACTATCATGCCATTCTAATTCTTTTCCTTTGGACATTACAGCCAGGCATTAAAGTTAAGTTACATTAACTATATACATAATCTAACTTATCAAACCATTCCAACTACATAGCTAGATTTATATTACATTTCTTTTAACAATAATTACATACAACATAAAAGCATACAACTTGACAACTTTGACAACTCAAGTTACATAGGCACTCAAGACAACTCTTCAAGCACGGACTTTCACGAAATCACGAACTTTCCAGCTAACAGGGCATTTCCTGAAATGTGGTGGTGAGGAGTGAGTATACACAACACGTATACTCAGTGAGGGCGAGACAGATATCGAATTGGAGAGAAAGAAGATCGTGCAATGCAAATAGGTACAGTTTAGCAATACAATCAATAAAAGGCATTCAATATAAACAACAATACAATTAAACAACTAAAGAAAGCATTAACACAACCAATCAAAGCTATACCACACTTTGAAGGCTATGGTTCACTCGAGCGAGTAATGTACCGATCACGATTCCGATGACTTTAACGATGACGCACCGGCCCAAACCACCTTATAACACCAGTTTGGAATACCCCGGAAGTATCCATCAATCTACGACCCAAATCTCCCTGGGAGGCAACCCAAGCGAGAAAGGGAATAGCAACGGAGCTAGAGCAACCAACACTGGCAACCCAAGGCTACCCAGAGAGGCCCATCACTCACGTGCGAGACACTATGCCATGCAAGACTCGATACAAGACAATAAACAAGCAATAAACAAGCGATAAACCACACGTGGGAGAATAACAAAGTAGGTTACTCTCGCACGCAATAGCAGCAATTTGATAAGCAATTCAATCCAAAACAACTCAAACAAACAATTCAAGTAATTCTAAGCATTCTATAAGCATAAAGACAAGTAAACACACAAAAACACAAATCGGCCCCAACTGACAAAATGCTACCATTTCCAAACGAGCCACGAGTTCTGGAAACCGACTTCGCCAACCCTCCTAGGTCACCATAAGGCACGTCTAAAGACCCCGAAACCTTACTTCACCCTAGAACTCGCGCAAAGCCCCGATTTCCCCCTTTCTCGTTTGAACTACAACTACAACAACCAAACACCCAACCAACGCCATATTCGCACCAAAAGTGCTTCCATGGCTTCCCGAAGCAATGCCAACACGCAAAACGAGAAAACGCAAAAGTCGACCTAAACGACCCCGACTTTCCCAAAGGCTTAATTCTCGTTTTTTCCACTACGCAACCCAAACAAACCACACATTTTAGCATTCTAGCATACCTAGCACGTTTCTACATCAACGGAAAGCATAACGGCGCAATTTCAACGTTTCAAGGTTTTACTATTCACAAAGTACTATTCATATCACAATTCAAGTTGCAATCACAACATTTAACCGCAGAAAATGTTACAAAGCCATAAATACATGTTCTACCAATGCTAAGGAACATTTTAGAAGCATCAATTCGCTTTAAATAACGATCTACAGATAAATCTAAAAACTGATAAAGTTAACTAACACAACGTATAAATGCGCAAATAACATGCTTTCCTCACCTTAGACGCTCCTAGACGCTAGGAAAACCTCGTAGAGTGCCTCGGAAACCACCCCGTGCAAGCCCACGCGAAGAATCGAAGATTTAAAGTTGAGATTTTCTTTTTTTTTTTCTCCTTCTTTTCCTCATGGTTTCAATCCTTTTCTCTCTGTTTTTTTCGTGTGCAAATTCTGCTTATTTAAAAAAAAAATGTCAAGAAGTCAAAGGTCAAAATTCGGTCAACCCGCTAAACCAAAACAGCTATGCGCGACCTCACGAAAACGGCCATAACTTCTTCTAGAAAACTCCAATTCACGAACGGTTTGAACCCTCATAAACTAGACTCATAGAGCTTTCCAACCATATATAATTTGCTACCTAACTCTTCCCCAATTGGTTCAGATTTAATTCCAAAGTTGACCCAAAATTTGACTAACTTAACATTGCATTTTTTTTATTTCTAATCCCAAGTTTGCCTTTTATTAAACATTTCAAAAATTTCCACCATGTCCTAGTTGGTCAATGTAGATGAAAAGTCAACTAGTTTGGTCAAAGAAGGTGAAAGGTCAATAAAATGCAATTTAAATGAACTTAAAATGCTATTGAATACATGCCAGGTTCGGGGTATCACACAACACGAGGACTTCCCAGGGGGTAACCCATCCTAGTACTACTCTCGTCCAAGCACGCTTAACTTCGGAGTTCTGATGGGAATCAGTGCATTAGTGCTGGTACGATCGTACCCGTCATGTTGAGGGTACAATTCCTCTATGTGTTAACGGTTCACAATGCCAGCCTAGAGAGATGGCCCATTCAAAAGGCCCAATGGGCTTAACGACAACCCATCCGCTTCAACAACGCAGCATCCTCGCAAGACGTGATATCGACACGTTGTAGGACCTTCTGATGTACCTAGAGTCAGGTTGTCGTCCTTTTAACAGCTCACGACGTACGATCCGGGATGGAAAAATAGGGCTTAATAAGAAAAGTAGCCTGAAACTGATGAAAACGTTCGATTTTGGGCTCCAAAAAGGGCACAGCGAGCAAGCTGGTTGCCCTCGTCGTAGAACTCTCGGAGAGTTTTCCAACGGTATGTTGTGCATCACGTAACTCCTTACGGATCAAAAGTTATGGGCACCGGAGCGACAGAGAATTGGTCACAAACCCTACGCCCTTGGTTTGCGGGCCCGGCCTCTACGTGAAGCGAAGTTGTCTTGCCCAATGTTCCGTGGGATTCGGTAATAGAGATTTGGTGGATAAAGTATCTTGGCAACCCTATCCAGGGCAAAAAAAATTGAAAAGGGGGTACAACACGAGGACATCCTAGGGGATCACCTATCCTAGTACTACTCTCGCCCAAGCACGCTTAACTTTGGAGTTCCGATGGGATCCGGTGCATTAGTGCTGGTATGATCGCACCCGTCATGTTGAGGGCACAATTCCTATATGTGTTAACGGTTCACAGTGCTAGCCTAGAGAGATGGCCCATTCAAAAGGCCCAATGGGCTTAACGACAACCCATCCTCTTAAACAACGTAGCATCCTCGCAAGACGTGATATCGAGACATTGTAGGGCCCCCTGATGTACCTAGAGTCAGGTTGTCGTCCTTTTAACAGCTCACGACGTACGATCCGGGACAGAAAAACAGGGCAAAAGAAGAAAAGTGGCCTTGAACTGATTAAAACGTTCGATTTTGGGCTCCAAAAATGGGCACAGCGAGCAAACTGGCTGCCCGCGTCGTAGAGCTCTCAGAGTGCTGTGCAACGGTATGTTGTACACCGCGTAACACCTTACGGATCAAAAGTTATGGCACCAGAGCGACGGAGACCTGGTCACAAACCCTACGCCCTCGGTTTTGTGGGCCCGGCCTCTACGTGAAGTGAAGTTTTCTTGCCCAATATTCCGTGGGATTCGGTAATAGATATTTGGTGGATAAAGTATCTTGGCAACGCTAACCAGGGCAAAAAAAATTGAAAAGGGGTGCAACACGAGGACTTCCCACTGGGTCACCTATCCAAGTACTACCCTGGCACAAGCACGCTTAACATCGGAGTTCTGATAGGATCCGGTGCATTAGTGCTGGTATGATCGCACCAGTCATGTTGAGGGCACAATTCCTATATGTGTTAACGGTTCACAGTGGCAGCCTAGAGAGATGGCCCATTGAAAAGGCCCAAAGTGCTTAATGACAACCCATCCGCTTCAACTACGCAGCATCCTCGCAAGACGTGATATCAACACATTGTAGGGCCCTCTGATGTACCGCGAGTCAGGTTGTCGTCCTTTTAACAGCTCATGATGTACGATCCGGGAAGGAAAAACATGGCAAAAGAATAAAAGTGGCCTGAAACTGATGAAAACGTTCGATTTTGGGCTCCAAAGAAGGGCACAACGAGCAAGCTGGCTGCCACCGTCGTAGAGGTCTCAGAGAGCTTTACAACGTTGTGCTGTGCGCCGCGTAACTCCTTACGGATAAAAAATTATGGGCACCGGAGCGACGGAGACCTGGTCACAAACCCTACGCCCTCGGTTTGCGGGCCCGGTCTCTACGTGAAACGAAGTTGTCTTGCCCAATGTTCCGTGGGATTCGGTAATAGAGATTTGGGGGATAAAGTATCTTGGCAGCCCTAAGCAGGGCAAAAAAAATTGAAAAGGGGGTGCAACAGGAGGACTTCCAAAGGGGTCACCCATCCTAGTACTACTCTCGCCCAAGCACGCTTAACTTCGGAGTTCTGATGGGATTCGGTGCATTAGTGCTGGTATGATCGCACCCGTCATGTTGAGGGCACAATTCCTATATGTGTTAACGGTTCACAGTCCCAGCCTAGAGAGATGGCCCATTCAAAAGGCCCAATGGGATTAACGACAACCCATCTGCTTCAACAACGCAGCATTCTCGCAAGACGTGATATCGACACGTTGTAGGGCCCTCTGATGTCCCGCGAGTCAGTTTGTCGTCCTTGCAAGTTGGCTGGACCAGGGTGTCGTACGTCTCAAAAAAAGAAATGTGTTGAGAAAGCTTCTTACCAAAGCTAAACGTGGCAAAAAAATACAAAAAAGGAGGTGCAACTCGAAGACTTCCCAAGGGGTCACCCATCTTAGTACTACTCTCGCCCAAGCACGCTTAACTTCGGAGTTCTGATGGCATCCGGTGCATTAGTGCTCGTATGATCGCACCCGTCATGTTGTGGGTGGAAAGCCATTATGTGTTGAGGGTTCACAGTCCCAGCCCAAAGAGACGGCCCATTCAAACGACCTAATGGGCTTATCAACAGCCCAACGGCTTCAACAATGCAGTATCGTTGCAAGACGTGATATCGGCTGGCCGTAGGGCGGTCTGTTATCCCGTCAGTTAGGTTGTTGTCTTTTTCGCGGCTCACGACAACAAACCCGGGATGAAGAAAAAAATGCAAAAGGAAGAAAACTGACCCAAAACTGATTAAAATGTTTGATCTTGGGCCACAAAAATAGGAGCAGCCGAGTATGTTTGCAGCCCCCGTCGTAGAGCTCCAGGAGAGCTTTCCAATGGTATGCTGTGTGCCGCATAACTCCTTACTATTATCGCCCAAGCACGCTTAACTTCGGAGTTCTGATGGGATCCGGTGGATTAGTGATGGTATGATTGCACCCATCATGTTGTGGGTGCAAAGCCATTATGTGTTGACGGTTCACAGTCCCAACCCAGAGAGATGGCCCATTCAAACGGCCCATTGTGTTTATCGATAGTCCATCAGCTTTAACAATGCAGCATCCTTGCAAGACGTGATATTGATGCACTATAAGGTGGTCTACTATCCCGTGAGTTAGGTTGTCATCCTTTTCACGGCTGACGACGACAAACCCGAGATGAAAAAATAGCACAAAAGGAAGAAAAGTGGCCCAAAAATGATAAAAAATGTATGATTTTGGGCCCCAAAAATTGGCACAGCCGAGCAAGATTGTTGCCCCCATCGTATAGCTCCCAGAGAGCTTTCCAACGATATATTATGCACCGCATAACTCCCTACGGATCAAAAGTTATGGGCACTAGAGAGGCGGGGACTTGATAATCGGCCCCGCGCCCTCAATTTTTAGGCCCAGCCCCTCCGGGAAGCGAAGCTGGCCGGCCCAGGGTGTCGTACGACTTGAGGAAATAAATGTTATGAGAAAGCATCTTGCCAAAGCTAAACGTGGCAAAAAAAAAAAAATTGGCGGTGCAACACGAGGACATCACAGTGGGTCACCCATCCTATTACTATTCTTGCCCAAGCACGCTTAACTTCAGAGTTTCGATGGCATCCATTGGATTAGTGATGGTATGATCGCACCTGTCGTGTTGTGGGTGCAAAGCCTTTATGTGTTGACGGTTCACAGTCCCATCCTAGAGAGATGGCCCATTCAAACAGCCCAATGGGCTTATCGACAGCCCAACAGCTTCAACAATGCAGCATCCTTGCAAGACGTGATATCGTCTGGTTGTAGGGTGGTCTACTATCCTGTGAGTTAGGTTGTTGTACTTTTCGCGGCTCATGACGCCAGATTTGGGATGAACAAAAAATGCAAAAGGAAGAAAAGTGGCCCAAAACTTATTAAAACGTATGATTTTGGGCCCCGAAAATAGGCGCAGCAAAGCAGATTTGTTGCACCCGTTGTAGAGCTCTCAGAGAGCTTTCCAACGATACATTGTGCACCGCATAACTCCTTACGGATCAACAGTTATGGGCACTAGAGCAGCGGGGACTTGGTACTCGGTCCCACGCCCTCGGTTTGTAGGCGCAGCCCCTTGGTAAGTGAAGCTGGCCGGCCCAGGGTATCGTACGACTCAAGGAAAGAAATGTGACGAGAAAGTATCTTGCCAAAGCTAAACGTGGCAAAAAAAAACAAAAAAGGAGGTGCAACACGAGGACTTCCCAGGGGGTCAGCCATCCTAGTACTACTCTTGCCCAAGCACTCTTAACTTTGGAGTTTTGATGGGATTCGGTGCATTAGTACGGGTATGATCACACCGGTCATGATGTGGGTACAAAGCCATTATGTGTTGACAGTTCACAGTCCCAGCCCAAAGAGATGGCCCATTCAAATGGCCCAATGGGCTTATCGACAGCTCATCGGCTTCAACAATGTAGCATCCGCACAAGACATGATATCGGCGTGTTGTAGGGCGGGCTACCATCCTGCGAGTTAGGTTGTCGTCCTTTTCGCGACTGACGGCGACAGTCCCGGGATGAAAAAACAGCGCAAAAGGAAGAAAAGTGGCCCAAAAATGATAAAATGTACGATTTTGGGCCGCGAAAATAGGCGCAGCCGATCAGGCTTGCTGCCCCCGTCATAGAGCTCCTAGAAAGCTTTCCAATGATATGCTGTGTGTCGCATAACTCCCAACAGATCAAATGTTATGGGCACTAGAGGGACGGTGCCCTGTTACTCTGCCCCACGCCCTCGTTTGTGGGCCTAGCCCCTCTGGGAAGCGAAGCTGGCCGGCCCAGGATGTCGAACGACTCGAGGAAAGAAATGTGATGAGAAAGCATCTTGCCAAAGCTAAACGTGGCAAAAATAAAAACAAAAATGGTGGTACAACACGAGCACTTCTCAAGGGGTCACCAATCCTAGCACTATTCTCACCCAAGCACGCTTAACTTTGGAGTTCTGATGGGATGTGGTACATTAGTGCTGGTATGATTGCACCCATCATGTTATGGGTACAAAGCCATTATGTTTTCACGGTTCACAGTCCCAGCCCATAGAGATGGCCCATTCAAATGGCCCAATGGGCTTATCGACAGCCTATCGACTTCAATAATGTAGCATCCTCGCAAGACGTGATATCGACTAGTTGTAGGGCGGTCTACTATCACGTGAGTTAGGTTGTCGTCCTTTTCGCGGCTCACGACGATAGACCTGAGAAGAAAAAAAATGCAAAAGAAAGAAAAGTAGGCTGAAACTAATTAAAACGTTTGATTGTGGGCCATAAAAACAAGCGCTGTTGAGAAGGCTTTGTACCCCCGTCGTAGAGCTCCTGGAGAGCTTTCCAACGATATGCTATGCGCCGCATAACTCCCTACGGATCAAAAGTTATAGGCATTAGAGCAGCGGGGACCTGGAAATCGGCCCCATGCCCTCGGTTTGCGGGCCTAGCCTCTCTGGGAAGTGAAGCAGGCCAGCCCATGGTGTCGTACGACTCGAGGAAAGAAATGTGATGGGAAAGTACCTTGCCAAAGCTAAACGTGGCAATAAAAAACAAAAATTGGAGGTACAACACGAGTACTTCACAGGGGGTCACCCAGCCTAGTACTATTCTCGCCCAAGCACGCTTAACTTCAGAGTTTCGATGGGATCCGTTGGATTAGTGATGGCATGATCACACCCGTCGTGTTGTGGGTGCAAAGCCTTTATGTGTTGACAGTTCACAGTCCCAGCCTAGAGAGATGGCCCATTCAAACGGACCATTGGGCTTATCGGCAGCCCATCAGCTTCAACAATGCACATCCTCGTAAGACGTGATATCGGCTGGTTGTAGGGTGGTCTACTATCCCGTGAGTTAGGTTGTTGTACTTTTCGCTGCTCATGACGCCAGACCCAGGATGAACAAAAAATGCAAAAGGAAGAAAAGTGGCTCGAAACTGATTAAAATGTTTGATTTTGGACCCCGAAAATAGGAGCACCAAATCAGATTTGTTGCACCCATCGTAGAGCTCCCAGTGAGCTTTCCAACGATATGCTGTGCACCGCATAACTCCTTACGGATCAAAAGGTATGGGCACTAAAGCAGCGGGGACCTGGTAATCGGCCCCACACCCTCGGTTTGTAGGCCCTGCCCCTTCGGGAAGTGAAGCTGGCCAGCCCATGGTGTCGTACGACTCGAGGAAAGAAACGTGATGAGAAAGCATCTTGCCAAAGCTAAACGTGGCAAAAATAAAATAAAAAATGAGGTGCAACACGAGGACATCCTAGGGCGTCAACCATCCTTGTACTACTCTCGCCCAAGCACACTTAACTTCGGAGTTCTGATGGGATTTGGTGCATTAGAACGGGTATGATCGCACCGATCATGATGTGGGTACAAAGCCATTATGTGTTGATGGTTCACAGTCGCAGCCCAAAAAGATGGCCCATTCAAACAGCCCAATGGGCTTATCGACAGCCTATCGGCTTCAACAATGCAGCATCCTCGCAAGACGTGATATCGGCGTGTTGTAGGGCGGGCTACCATCCTGCAAGTTAGGTTGTCGTCCTTTTTGCGACTGACGGCGACAGACCCGGGATGAAAAAATAGCGCAAATGGAAGAAATGTGGCTCAAAAATGATAAAATTTATGATTTGGGCCTCGAAAATAGGCGCAGCTGAGCAGGCTTGTTGCCCCCGTCATAGAGCTTCCGGAGAGCTTTCCAACGATATGCTGTGCACCGCATAACTCCTTACGGATCAAAAGTTATGGGCACTAGAGCGGCGGCGACCTGTTAATCAGCCCCATGCCCTCGGTTTGTAGTCCCAGCCCCTCTGGGAAGCGAAGCTGGCCAGTCCAAGATGTCGTACGACTCGAGGAAAGAAATGTGATAATAAAGCATCTTGCCAAAGCTAAACGTGGCAAAAAAAATACAAAAATAGAGGTACAACACGAGGACTTCTCACGGGGTCACCAATCCTAGTACTATTCTCGCCCAAGCATGCTTAACTTTGTAGTTTTGATGGGATCCGGTTCATTAGTGCTTGTATGATCGCACCCGTCATGTTGTGGGTGTAAAGCCATTATGTTTTCACGATTCACAGTCCCAGCCCAGAGATACGGCCCATTCAAACGGCCTAATTGGCTTATCAATAGCCCATCGGCTTCAACAATGTAGCATCCTCGCAAGATATGATATCAACTGGTTGTAGGGCGGTCTATTATCCCATGGGTTACGTTGTCGTCCTTTTCGCGGCTCACGACGACTGACCAGGGACAAAAAAAAATGCAAAAGGAAGAAATGTGGATCGAAACTGATTAAAACGTTTGATTGTGGGCCCTGAAAACAAGCACTGTTGAGTAGGCTTCCTGCCCCTGTCGTAGAGCTCCCAGAGAGCTTTCCAACGATATGTTGTGCGCTGCATAACTCCCTATGGATCAAAAGTCATGGGCACTAGAGCGGCGGGGACCTAGTAGTTGGCCCCTCGCCCTTGGTATGCAAGCCCAGCCCCTCCGGGAAGCGAAGCTGGCCGACCCAGGGTGTCGTACGACTCAAGAAAAGAAATGTGATGAGAAAGCATCTTGCCAAAGCTAAATGTGGCAAAAAAAAAGTAGGAGGTACAACACGAGGACTTCACAGGGGGTCACCCATCCTATTAGTATTCCCGCCCAAGCACGCTTAACTTCGGAGTTCTGATGGGATCCATTGGATTAGTGATGGTTTGATTGCACCCGTTGTGTTGTGGGTGCAAAGCATTTATGTGTTTACGGTTCACAGTCCAAGCCCAGAGAGATGGCCCATTCAAACGGCCCAATGGGCATATCGACAGCCCATCGGCTTCAATAATGCAGCACCTCGCAAGATGTGATATCGGTTGGTTGTAGGGCGGTCTACTATCCCGTGGGTTAGGTTGTCGTCCTTTTCACGGCTTACAACGACAGACCCGGGATGAAAAAAAACACAAAAGGAAGAAAAATGACCCAAAACTGATTAAAATGTTCAATTTTGTGCCCTGAAAATAGGCACAGCCAAGCAGGCTAGAGGCCCCCATCGTAGAGCTCCCTGAGAGCTTTCCAACGATATGCTGTGTGCCACATAACTCCCTATAGATCAAAAGTTAGAGGCACTAGAGCGGCGGGGACTTGTTAATCGACCCCACGCCCTCGGTTTGCTGGACCAGCCTATCCGGGAAGCGAAGTTGGCTGGCCTAGGGTATCGTACGACTCGAAAAAAAAAATCTGTTGAGAAACCTTCTTACCAAAGCTAAACGTGGCAAAAGAATAGAAAAAATGAGGTGCAACTCGAGGACTTCCCAAGGGGTCACCCATCTTAGTACTACTCTCGCCCAAGCACGCTTAACTTCGGAGTTCTGATTGGATCTAGTGCATTAGTGCTGGTATGATCGCACCCATCATGTTGTGGGTGGAAAGAGACGACCCATTCAAACGGCCCAATGGGCTTATCGACAGCCCAACGGCTTCAACAATGCAGGATCGTCGCAAGACGTGATATCAGCTAGTCGTAGGGCGGTCTACTATCCCGCCAGTTAGGTTGTTGCCCTTTTCGCGGCTCACGACGACAGACACGGGATGAAGAAAAAAAATGCAAAAGGAAGAAAAGTGGCCCAAAACTGATTAAAACGTTTCATCTTGGGCCCCAAAAACAGGCGTAGCCGAGTATGTTTGCTACCCCCGTCGTAGAGCTCCAGGAGAGCTTTCCAACGATATGCTGTGTACCGCATAACTCCTTACTATTCTCGCCCAAGCACGCTTAACTTCGGAGTTCTGATGGGATCCGGTGGTTTAGTGATGGTATGATCGCACCTATCATGTTGTGGGTGCAAAGCCATTATGTGTTGACGGTTCACAGTCCCAACCCAGAGAGATGGCCCATTCAAACGGCCCATTGGGTTTATCGACAGTCCATCGGCTTCAACAATGCAGCATCCTCGCAAGACGTGATATTGATGCACTATAGGGTGGTCTACTATCCCACGAGTCAGGTTGTCATCCTTTTCGCGGCTGACGGCGACAGAACCGAGATGAAAAAATAGTGCAAAAGGAAGAAAAGTGGCCCAAAAATGATAAAAAATGTACGATTTTGGGCCCCAAAAATTGGTACAGCTGAGCATGTTTGCTGCCCCCGTCGTATAGCTCCCGGAGAGCTTTTCAACGATATATTATGCACCTCATAACTCCATACGGATCAAAAGTTATGGGCACCAGAGTGGCGGGGACTTGATAATCAGCCCCATACCCTTAATTTGCAGGCCCAGCCTCTCCAGGAAGCAAAGCTGGCCGGCCCAGGGTGTCGTACGACTCGAGAAAAGAAATGTGATGAGAAAGCATCTTACCAAAGCTAAACGTGGCAAAAAAAAAAACAAAAAAGGAGGTGCAACACGAGGACTTCCTAGGGGGTCACCTATCCTAGTACTACTCTCGCCCAAGCACATTTAACTTCACAGTTCTGATGGAATCCAGTGCATTAGTACTGGTATGATAGCACCCGTTAGGTTGTGGGTGCAAAGCCATTATGTGTTGACGGTTCACAATCCCAGCCCAGAGAGATGGCCCATTCAAACGTTTGATTTTGGGCTGTCAAACCTGGGATGAAAAAAAATGAAAAAGGAAGAAAAGTGGCTCGAAACTGATTAAAACGTTTGATTTTGGGCCGTGAAAATAGGCGCTGCCAAGTAGGCTTGCTGCCCCCGTCGTAGAGCTCCCGAAGAGGTTTCCAATAATATGCTGTGTGACTCATAACTCCTTACAGATCAAAAGTTATGGGCATTAGAGCGGCGGGGACCTGGTAATCAGCCCCACGCACTCGGTTTCCGGGCCCAGCCCCTCTGGAAGGGGAGGCTGGCCGGCCCGGGGTGTTGTACGACTTAAGGAAATAAATGTGATGAGAAAGCATCTTGCCTAAGCTAAACGTGACAAAAAAAGGAGGTGCAACACGAGGATTTCTCAAAGGGTCACCCATCTTAGTACTACTCTCGCCTAAGCACGCTTAACTTCGGAGTTCTGATGGGATCCAATGCATTAGTGCTGGTAAGATCACACCCGTCATGCTGTGGGTGCAAAGCCATTATGTGTTGACGGTTCACTGTCGCAGCCCAGAGAGATGGCCCATTCAAGCAGCCTAATGGGCTTATCGAAAGCCCATAAGCTTCAACAGTACAGTATCCTTGCAAGACGTGATATCGGTTGGTCGTAGGGCATTATACTATCCCATGAGTTAGGTTGTCGTCCTTTTCGAGCTCAGGACGACAGACCCAGGTTGAAAAAAAAATGCAAAAGGAAGAAAAGTGGTCCGAAATTGATTAAACGTTCGATTTTGGGCCCCAAAAATAGGCGCAGCCTAGCAGGCTTGCTAACCCAATCGTAGAGCTCCCAGAGAGCTTTTCAACGATATGATATTACCGTATAACTCTCTACAGATCAAAAGTTATGGGCACTAGAGCGGCGGGGACTAGTTAATCGGCCCCATGGCCTCGGTTTGCGAGCCCAGCCCCTCCGAGAAGCAAAACTGGTAGGCCCAGGGTGTCGTACGACTAGAGGAAAGAAATGTGATGAGAAAGCATCTTGCCAAAGCTAAACGTGGCAAAAAAAAAACAAAAAAGGAGGTGCAACACGAGGACTTCCCAGGGGGTCACCCATCCTAGTACTATTTTTGCCCAAGCACGCGTAACTTCGGAGTTCTGATGGGATCCGGTAGATTAGAGATGGTATGATCACACCCGTCATGTTGTGGGTGCAAAGCCATTATGTGTTGACGGTTCACAGTCCCTACCTAGAGAGATGGCCCATTGAAACGGCCCATTGGGCTTATCGACAACCCATCGGCTTCAACAATGCAGCATCCTTGCAAGCCATGATATTGGAGCATTGTTGGGTGGTCTACTATCCTGCGAGTTAGGTTGTTGTCCTTTTTGCGCCTGACCGCGTCAGACCCGGGACAAAAAAACAACGCAAACGGAAGAAAAGTGACCCGAAAATGATAAAAATGTACAACTTTGGGCCCCAAAAATTGGCACAGCGGAGCAGGATTGCTACCCCTATTGTAGTTCTCCCGGAGAGCTTTCTAACGATTTGTTGTGTGCCGCATAACTCCCTACTAATCAAAAGTTATGGGCACTGGAGCGGCGGGGACCGAGTAATCGGCCCCACGCCCTCGGTTCGCTGGCCTAGCCCCTCTGGGAAGCGAAACTAGCTGGCCTAGGGTGTCATATGACTCGAGGAAAGAAATGTGATGAGAAAACATCTTGCCAAAGCTAAACGTGGAAATAAAAACAAAAAATGAGGTGCAACACGAGGACTTCCCAAAGGGTCACCCATCCTCGTATTACTCTCGCCCAAGCACGCTTAACTTCGGAGTTCTGATGGGATCTGGAGGATTAATGATGGTATGATCACACCCATCATGTTGTGGGTGCAAAGCTATTATGTGTTGACGGTTCACAATCGCATCCCAAAGAGATGGCCCATTCAAACGGCCCATTAGGCTTATCAACAGTCCATCGACTTCAACAATACAGCATCCCCGCAAGATGTGATATCGACGCATTGTAGGGCGATCTAATATCCCGCGAGTTATGATGTCGTCCTTTCCGCGGCTGATGGCGACAGACTCGAGACGAAAAAACAGCGTAAAAAGAAGAAAAGTGGCTCGAAAATGATAAAAATGTACAACTTTGGGCCGCGAAAACAGGCGCAGCCGAGCAAGCTTGCTACCCCATCGTAAAGCTCTCAGAGAGCTTTCCAACGATATGCTGTGCGCCACATAACTCCCTACGGATCAAAAGTTATGGGCACTGAAGCGGCGGAGACTTGGTAATCGGCCCCACGTCCTCGGTTTGTGGGCCCAGGCCCTCCAGGAAGCAAAACTGGGCGGCCCAGGGTATCGTACGACTCGAGGAAAGAAATATGATGAGAAAGCATCTTGCCAAAGCTAAAGGTGGCAAAAAAAAACAAAAAATGAGGTGCAACACGAGGACTTCACAGGGGGTCACCCATCTTAGTACTACTCTTGCCCAAGCACGCTTAACTTTGGAGTTCTGATTGAATCCGGTGTATTAGTGCAGGTATGATCGCACCCATCATGTTGTGGATGCAAATCCATTATGTGTTGACAGTTCACAGTCCCAGCCCAGAGAGATGGCTGGTTCACCCGGCGCAATGGGCTTATTACCAACCCATCAGCTTCAGCAATGCATCATCCTCGCAAGTCGTGATATCGGCTAGTTGTAGGGCGGTCTACTATCCCGTGAGTTAGGTTGTCGTCATTTTTGCGGCTCACGACGACAGATCCGGGACAAAAAAAATGTAAAAGGCAGTAATTGGCACAAAACTGATTAAAACGTTCGATTTTGTGCCCCAAAAAAAGGCGTAGCCGAGAAGGTTTGATGTTCCTGTCGTAGAGCACTCGGAGAGCTTTCAAACGATATGTTGTGCGTCTCATAACTCCCTACGGATCAAAAGTTATAGGCACTAGAGCGGGAGGGACCTAGTAATCGGCCCAATGTCCTCGGTTTACGGGCCCAGCCCCTCCAGGAATCGAAGCTGGCTGGCCTAGGGGGTCGTACGACTCGAGAAAAGAAATATGACGAGAAAGAATCTTACCAAAGCTAAACGTAGCAAAAAAAAACAAAAAATGAGGTGCAACACGAGGACTTCGCAAGGGGTTACCCATCCTAGTGCTACTCTCGCCCAAACACGCTTAACTTAGGAGTTCTGATGGGATCCGGTGATTAGTGATGGGATGATTGCACCCGTCATGCTGTGGGTGCAAAGCCATTATGTGTCGACGGTTCACTGTCCTAGCCCAGAGAGATGGCCCATTCAAACGCCCCATTGGGCTTACCGACACCCTCTCGGCTTCAACAATGCAGCATCCTTGCAAGACGTGATATTGGCCCATTGTAGGGTGGTCTACTATCACGCGAGTTAGGTTGTCGTCTTTTTCGCGGCTGACGGCGACAGATCTGGGACGAAAAAACAGTGCAAAAGGAGGAAAAGTGGCCCAAAAATGATAAAAATGTACGATTTTGGCCCCCGAAAATAGCCGCTGCCAAGCAGGCTTGCTCCTTCAATTGTGGAGCTCCCAAAAATCTTTCCAACGATATGTTGTGTGCCGCATAACTCCCTACGGATAAAAAGTTATAGGCACTTGAGCGGCGGGGACCTAGTAATCGGCCCCACGCCCTCGGTTCGCTGGCCCAGCCCCTTCGGGAAGCGATATTGGCTGGCCCAGGGTGTTGTACGACTCGAGGAAAGAAATGTGACAAGAAAGCATCTTGCCCAAGCTAAACGTCGAACAAAAAAACAAAAAAAGGGGTGCAACACGATGAGTTGCCAGGGGGTCACCCATCCTAGTACTACTCTCCCCCAAGCATGCTTAACTTTGGAGCTCTGATGGGATCCGGTGAATTAGTGCTGGTATGATCGCACCCGTCATATTGTGGGTGCAAAGCCATTATGTGTTAACGGTTCACAATCCCAGCCCAAAGAGATGGCCGATTCAAACGACCCAATGGGCGTATCAATAGCCCATTGGCTTCAACAATGCAGCATCTTCACAAGACATGATATCGGCTGGTTGTAGGGTGGTCTACTATCCCGTGAGTTAGGTTGTCGTCCTTTTCGCGACTCAAAACGACAGACCCAGGACGAAAAAAAATGCAAAAGAAAGAAAAATGGCCCAAAACTGATTAAAACATTTGAATTTGGGCCCCAAAAATAGGTGTAGCCGAGCAGGGTTGTTGCCCCTGTCGTACAGCTCCTGGAGAGCTTTCCAACGATATGCTGTGCGCCGTATAACTCCCTACGGATCAAAAGTTATGGGTACTAGAGCGGCGCTGACCTGGTAATCAGCCCCACGCCCTCGGTTCGCGGGCCTAGCCCCTCCGGGAAGCGAAGCTGGCCGGCCCAGGCTGTCGTACGACTCGAGAAAAGAAATATGATGAGAAAGCATCTTGCCAAAGCTGAACGTGGCAAAAAAAAAGCAAAAAAAGTGGTACAATAGAGGACTTCCCAAGGCGTAACCCATCTTAGTACTACTCTTGCCCAAGCACGCTTAACTTCGGAGATTTGATGGGATCCGGTGGATTAGTGAGGTATGATCCCACCCGTCATGTTGTGGGTGCAAAGCCATTTTGTGTTGAATGTTCACAGTCCCTGCCTAGAGAGATGGCCCATTCAAACGACCCATTGGGCTTATCGATAGCCCATCGGCTTCAACAATGCAGCAACCTCGCCAGAAGTAATATCGATGCGTTGTAGTGCGGTCTACTATCACGCGAGTTAGGTTGTCGTCCTTTTCGCGACTGACGGCGTTAGGCCCGGGATGAAAAAACAGCGTAAAAGGAAGAAAAGTGGCCCAAAAATGATTAAAATGTACAACTTTGGGCCCCAAAAATAGACGCAGCAGAGCAAGCTTGCTACCCCCTTTATAGAACTCTCAGAGAGCTTTCCAACGATTTGTTGTGTGCTGCATAACTCCCTACTGATCAAAAGTTATGGGCACTGGAGCGGCGGGCACTTGGTAATCGGCCCCACGCCCTCGGTTCACCAGCCCAGCCCCTCCAAGAAGCGAAGCTGGCTGGCCCAGGGAGTCGTATGACTAGAGGAAAGTAATGTGACAAGAAAGCAAATTGCCGAAGCAAAACGGCCGAAAAAAAAAAATGAGGTGCAACACGAGGACTTCCCAAGGGATCACCCATCCTAGTACTACTCTCACCCAAGCACGCTTAACTTCGGAGTTCTGATGGGATCCGGTGGATTAGTGATGGTATGATCGCACCCGTCATGTTATGGGTGCAAAGCCATTATGTGTTGATGGTTCAAAGTCCTGCCCAGAGAGATGGCCCATTCAAACGACCCATTGGGCTTATCGACAACCCATCAGCTTCAACAATGCAGCATCCTCACAAGACGTGATATCGGCTGGTCGTAGGTTCTTCTACTATCCCGTGAGTTAGGTTGTCGTCCTTTTCACAGCTCACGACGATAGACACGGGATGAAAAAAAATGCAAAAGGAAGAAAAGTGACCCGAAATTGATTAAAACCTTCGTTTTTGGTACCCGAAAATAGGCGCAGCCATGCAGGCTAGCTGCCCCCCTCGTACAGCTCCCGGAGAGCTTTCCAACGATATGCTGTGCGCCGCATAACTCCTTACGGCTCCAAAGTTATGGGCACTGGAGTGGCGGGGACTTGGTAATCGGCTCCACGACCTCGGTTTGCGGTCCTAGCCCATCCGGGAAGCGAAGCTAGCCAGCCTAGGGTTTCGTACAACTCGAGGCAAGAAATGTGATGAGAAAGCATCTTGCCAAAGCTAAACGTGGAAAACATAAATAAAAAATGGGGTACAACACGAGGACTTGCCAGGGGGTCACCCATCCTCGTACCACCCTCGCCCAAGCCCGCTTACCTTCGGAGTTCTGATGGGATCCGGTGCATTAGTGCTGGTATGATCACACCCATCATGTTGTGGGTGCAAATCCATTTTGTGTTGACGGTTCACAGTGCCAACCCAGAGTGATGGCCTATTCAAACGACCTAATGGGCTTATTGACAACCCATCAGCTTCAACAATGCAGCATCCTCAAAAGACGTGATATTGGGTGGTTGTAGGGCGGTCTACTATCCCGTGAGTTAGGTTGTCGTCCTCTTCGCGGCTCACAACGATAGACCCGAGACAAAAAAAAAATGCGAAAGGAAGAAAAGTGGCCCGAAAATGATTAAAACGTTTGATTTTGTTCCCCAAAAATAGGCACTGCTAGGCAGGCTTGTTGCCCCCGTCATAGAGCTCCCTGAGAGCTTTCCAACAATGTGTTTTGCGCCGTCATAGAGCTCCCTGGGCACTTGAGCGGCGGACCTGTTAATCTGTCCCATGCCCTCTGTTTGCAGGCCCAACCCATCCGAGAAGCGAAACAGGCCAACCCAGGGTGTCGTACGACTCGAGGAAAGAAATGTGATGAGAAAGCATCTTGCCAAAGCTAAAAGTGGAAAAAGAAAACAAAAAAAGGAGGTGCAACAGGAGGACTTCCCAGGGTCACCCATCTTATTTCTATTCTCTCCTAAGCACGCTTAACTTCAAAGTTCTGATGGGATCCGGTGCATTAGTGCTGGTATGATCACACCCGTATTGTTGTGGGTGCAAAGCCATTTTGTGTTGACGGTTCACAGTCCGAGCCCAGAGAGATGGCCCATTCAAACGGCCCAATGGGCTTATCCATAGCTCATTGGCTTCAACAATGTAGCATCCTCGCAAGACGTGATATCTGTTGGTCGTAGGGGGGTCTCCTATCCCGTGAGTTAGGTTGTCATCCTTTTCGCGACTTACGAAAACAGACCCGGGATGAAAAAAAATGTAAAAGGAAGAAAATTGGCCAGAAACTAATTAAAATGTTTGATTTTGGGACCCAAAAATAGGCGCAGATGAGCAGGCTTGTTGTCCACATCTTAGAGCTCCCGGAGAGCTTTCCAACGATACGGTGTGCACCGTATAACTTCCTACGGAACAAAAGTTATGGGCACTAGAGTGGCGGGGACCTGTTAATCGGCCCTAGACCCTCGGTTTGTAGGCCCTGCCCTTCCGAGAAGCGAAGTTGGCAGGCCCAGGGTGTCGTATGACGCGAGGAAAGAAATGTGATGAGAAAGCATCTTGCCAAAGCTAAACGTGGCAAAAAAAAAACAAAAAAGGAGGTGCAACACGAGGACTTCCTTGGGGGTTACCCATCTTAGAACTACTCTTGCCCAAACATGCTTAACTTCGAAGTTCTGATGGGATCCAGTGCATTAGTGCTAGTATGACCGCTACCGTCATGTTGTGGGTACTTAGCCAATATGTGTTGATGGTTCACAGTCCTTGCCCAGAGAGATGGCCCATTCAAACGGCCCAATGGGCTTATCGACAGCCCATCGGCTTCAATAATGCAGCATCCTCACACGACGTGATATCAGCTAGTCGTGGGTTCTTTTACTATCCCGTGAGTTAGATTGCCGTCCTTTTCGCGGCTCACGACGACAAACACGGGACCAAAAAAAATGCGAAAGGAAGAAAAGTGGCCCGAACTGATTAAAACTTCAATTTTGGGCACTGAAAATAGGTGCAAGCGAGTACGCTTGTTGCCCCCGTCATAGAGCTCCCTGAGAGATTTTCAACGATATGTTCTGCGCCGCATAACTCCCTACGGATCAAGCTTTATGGGCACTAGAGCAGCGGGGACCTGGTAATCGGCCCCACGCCCTCGGTTTGTTGGCCTAGCCACTTCGGGAAGGGAAGCTCGCCAGCCCAGGATGTCATACGAATTGGGGAAAGAAATGTGATGAGAAAGCATCTTTCCAAAGCTAAATGTGGCAAAAAAAAACAAAAGATGAGGTACAACACCAGGACTTCCCAGGGGGGCAACCATCTTAGTACTACTCTAACCCAACCATGCTTAACTTCGCAGTTCCGATGGTATTCGGTGCATTAGTGCAGGTATGATTGCACCCGTCATGTTGTGCGTGCAAAGCCATTATGTGTTGACGGTTCAAAGTCCCAGCCCAAAGAGTTGGCCCATTCAAACGGCCCAATGGGCTTATCGATAGCCTATCGACTTCAACAAGGCAGCATCCTCGCAAGATGTGATATCGACTAGCCGTAGGGCGGTCTACTGTCCCGTGAGTTATGTTGTTGTCCTTTTCGTGGCTCACGACGATAGACTCGAGACAAAAAAAATGCGAAAAGAAGAAAAGTCACCCAAAAATGATTAAACCATTCCATTTTGTGCCCCAAACACATGTGCAGCTGAGCAAGCTTGGTGCCCCCATCGTAGAGCTCCCGGAGAGCTTCCCAACGATACGCTGTGTGCCGTATAACTTCCTATGGATCAAAAGTTATGGGCACTAGAGCGGCGAGGACCTGATAATCGGCCCCACGCCCACAGTTTGCGGGCCCTGCCCCTCTGAGAAGCGAAGCTGGTAGGCCCAGGGTGTCGTACGACTCGAGAAAAGAAATGTGATGAGAAAGCATCTTGCCAAAGCTAAACATGGCAAAAAGAAACAAAAAAGGAGGTACAACACGAGGACTTCCCACGGGACACACATTTTAGTTCTACTTTCACCAAAGCACGCTTAACTTCGGAGTTCTGACGGGATCTGGTGCATTAGTACTGGTATGATTGCACCCGTCATGTTGTGGTTGCAAAGCCAATACGTGTTGACAGTTCACAGTCCTAGCGCAGAGAGTTGGCCCATTCAAATGGCCCAATGGGCTTATCGACAGCCCATCAGTTTCAACAATACAGCATCCTCGCAAGATGTGATATCGGCTGGTTGTAGGGTGGTCTACTATCCCGTGAGTTAGGCTGTCGTTCTTTTCGCGACTAATGACGATAGACCCGATATAAAAAAAAAGGCAAAAGGAAGAAAAGTAGATTGAAACTGATTAAAACATTTGATTTTGGGCCCCAAAAATAGGCACAGCAGAGCAGGCTTGCTGTCCCTGTCGTAGAGCTCCCAGAGTACTTTTCAACGATATGCTGTGCATCGCATAACTCCCTACGGATAAACAGTTATGGGCACTAAAGCAACGGGGACCTGGTAAACCGCCCCACGCCCTAGGTTTGCAGGCCTAGCCCCTCCGGGAAGCGAAGCTAGCCGGCCCAGGATGTCGTGTGACTCGAGGAAAGAAATGTGATGAGAAAGAATCTTGCCAAAGTTAAATGTTGCAAAAAAAAACAAAAAAGGAGGTGCAACACGAGGACTTCCCAGGGGGTCAACCGTATTAGTACTATTCTCGCCCAAGCACGCTCACCTTCGGAGTTCTGATGGGATCCGGTGCATTAGTGCTGGTATGACACACTCGTCATGTTGTGGGTGTAAAGCCATTATGTGTTGACGGTTCATAGTCCCAGCCCAGAGAGATGGCCCATTCAAACGGCCCAATGGGTTTATCGACAGCCCATCGGCTTCAACAACGCAGCATCCTCGCAAGACGTGATATCGGCTGGTCATAGCACGGTCTACTATCTCGTGATTAGGTTGTCGTCCTTTTCACAGCTCACGACAACAGACCCGGGATGAAAAAAAATGCAAAAGAAAGAAAAGTGGCCTGAAACTGATAAAAACGTTCGATTTTGGGCCCCGATAATAGGCGCAACCGAGCAGGCTTGCTGCCCGCATCGTAGAGCTCCCGGAGAGCTTTCTAACGATATGTTGTGTGTGCTGCATAACTTCCTACGGATCAAAAGTTATGGGCACTAGAGCAGCGGGGACCTGTTAATCGGCTCCACACCCTTGATTTGCGGGCCCAGCCCATCCGAGAAACAAAGCTGGTAGGCCCAAGGTATCGTACGACCCGAGGAAAGAAATGTGATGAGAACGCATCTTGCCAAAGCAAAACGTGACAAAAATAACAAAAAAGGAGGTACAACACGAGGACTTCCCAGGGGGCCACAAATCTTAGTCCTACTCTCGCCCAAGCATGCTTAACTTTGGAGTTCTGATGGGATCCAGTGCATTAGTGCTGGTATGATCGCACCCATCTTGTTGTGGGTGCAAAGCCATTATTTGTTGACAGTTCACAGTCCTAGCGTAGAGAGTTGGCCCATTCAAACGGCACAATGGGCTTATCGACAGCCCATCGATTTCAACAATGCAGCATCCTCACAAGATGTGATATCGGCTGGCTGTAGGGTGGTCTACTATCCTGTGAGTTAGGTTGTCATTGTTTTCAAGGTTTATGACGACAGACCTAGGACGAAAAAAAATGCGAAAGGAAGAAAAGTGGCCCAAAACTGATTAAAACGTTCGATTTTGTGCCTTGAAAATAGGCGCAGCTAAGAAGGCTTGCTGCCCCCATCGTAGAGCTCCCGGAGAGATTTCCAACGATATGTTGTATGCCGCATAACTTCCTTCAGATTAAAAGTTATGGGCACTAGAGCAGCGCGGACCTGGTAATCGGCCCTACGCCCTCGGTTTACTGGCCCAGCCCCTCCGGGAAGTGAAGCTAGCTGGCCCAGGGTGTCGTACGACTCGAGGAAAGAAATGTGATGAGAAAGAATCTTGCCAAATTTAAACGTGGCAAAAAAAACAAAAAAGGAGGGGCAACACAAGGACTTTCCAGGGGGTCACCCATCTTAGCACTACTCTTGCCCAACCACGCTTAACATCGGAGTTCTGATGGTATTCGGTGTATTAGTGTTGTTATGATCGTACCCGTCATGTTGTAGGTGCAAAGCCATTATGTGTTGACAGTTCATAGTCTCAGCCTAGAGACATGGCCCATTCAAACGGCCCAATGCGTTTATCGACAGCCCATCGGCTTCAACAATGCAGCATCCTCGCAAAACGTGATATCGGCTGGTCATAGCACGGTCTACTATCTCGTGATTAGGTTGTCGTCCTTTTCGCAGCTCACGACAACAGACCCGGGATGAAAAAAAATGCAAAAGAAAGAAAAGTGGCCTGAAACTGATAAAAACGTTCGATTTTGGGCCCCGATAATAGGCGCAACCGAGCAGGCTTGCTGCCCGCATCGTAGAGCTCCCGGAGAGCTTTCTAACGATATGTTGTGTGTGCTGCATAACTTCCTACGGATCAAAAGTTATGGGCACTAGAGCAGCGGGGACCTGTTAATCGGCTCCACACCCTTGATTTGCGGGCCCAGCCCATCCGAGAAACAAAGCTGGTAGGCCCAAGGTATCGTACGACTCGAGGAAAGAAATGTGATGAGAAAGCATCTTGCCAAAGCAAAACGTGGCAAAAATAACAAAAAAGGAGGTACAACACGAGGACTTCCCAGGGGGCCACAAATCTTAGTACTACTCTCGCCCAAGCATGCTTAACTTTGGAGTTCTGATGGGATCCAGTGCATTAGTGCTGGTATGATCGCACCCATCTTGTTGTGGGTGCAAAGCCATTATTTGTTGACGGTTCACAGTCCTAGCGTAGAGAGTTGGCCCATTCAAACGGCACAATGGGCTTATCGACAGCCCATCGATTTCAACAATGCAGCATCCTCGCAAGATGTGATATCGGCTGGCTGTAGGGTGGTCTACTATCCTGTGAGTTAGGTTGTCATTGTTTTCAAGGCTTACGACGACAGACCTAGGACGAAAAAAAATGCGAAAGGAAGAAAAGTGGCCCAAAACTGATTAAAACGTTCGATTTTGTGCCTTGAAAATAGGCGCAGCTAAGAAGGCTTGCTGCCCCCATCGTAGAGCTCCCGGAGAGATTTCCAACGATATGTTGTATGCCGCATAACTTCCTACAGATTAAAAGTTATGGGCACTAGAGCAGCGCGGACCTGGTAATCGGCCCCACGCCCTCGGTTTACTGGCCCAGCCCCTCCGGGAAGTGAAGCTAGCCGGCCCAGGGTGTCGTACGACTCGAGGAAAGAAATGTGATGAGAAAGAATCTTGCCAAATTTAAACGTGGCAAAAAAAACAAAAAAGGAGGTGCAACACAAGGACTTTCCAGGGGGTCACCCATCTTAGCACTACTCTTGCCCAAGCACGCTTAACATCGGAGTTCTGATGGTATTCGGTGTATTAGTGTTGTTATGATCGTACCCGTCATGTTGTAGGTGCAAAGCCATTATGTGTTGACAGTTCATAGTCTCAGCCTAGAGACATGGCCCATTCAAACGGCCCAATGGGTTTATCGACAGCCCATCGGCTTCAACAATGCAGCATCCTCGCAAAACGTGATATCGGCTGGTCGTAGGGCGGCTACTATCCTGTGAGTTAGGTTGTCGTCCTTTTTACGGCTCACGACGATAGACCCGGGATGAAAAAAAAATGCAAAAGGAGGAAAAATGGCTCGAAACTGATTAAAATGTTCTTTTCGCGGCTCACGACGACAGACTCGGGACGAAAAAAAATGCAAAAGGAAGAAAAGTAGCACAAAACTGATTAAAACATTTGATTTTGGGCCCCGAAAACAGGCGCAGCCAAGCAGGCTTGCTGCCCCCATCGTAGAGCTCCAGGAGAGCTTTCCAACGATATGTTGTGTGTCGCATAACTTCCTACGGATCAAAAGTTATTGGCACTAGAGCGGCGAGGAATTGTTAATCGGCCCCACGCCCTCAGTTTGCGGGCCCTGCCCCTCTAAGAAGCGAAGCTGGCAAGCCCAGGGTGTCGTACGACTCGAGGAAAGAAATGTGATGAGAAAGCATCTTGCCAAAGAAAAAACGTGGCAAAAAGAAACAAAAAAGGAGATACAACACGAGGACTTCCCGGGGGCCACATATCTTAGTACTACCCTCGCCCAAACATGCTTAACTTCGGTGTTCTGATGCGATCCGGTGTATTAGTGCTGGTAAGATCGCACCCGTCATGTTGTGGGTGCAAAGCCATTATGTGTTGACTGTTCACAGTCCTAGCCGAGAAAGTTGGCCCATTCAAACGGCCAAATAGGCTTATCGACAGCCCATCGGCTTCAACAATGCAGCATCCTCGCAAGATGTGATATCGGCTGGTCGTAGGGTGGTCTACTATCCTGTGAGTTAGGTTGTCGACCTTTTCACGGCTCACGATGACAGACCAGGGATGAAAAAAAATGCAAAAGGAAGAAAACTTGCCTGAAACTGATTAAAACGTTCGATTTTGGGCTCTAAAAATTGGCGTAGAGGAGTAGGCTTGCTGCCCCCGTCGTAAAGCTCCCGAAGAGCTTTCCAACGATATGCTGTGTGTCGCATAACTTCCTACGGATCAAATGTTATGGGCACTAGAGCGGCGGTGACCTGGCAATCGGCCCCACGCCCTCGGTTTGCAGGACCAGCCCCACCGGGAAGCGAAGTTGGCAGGCCCATGGTGTCGTACAACTCGAGGAAAGAAATGTGATGAGAAAGCGTCTTGCCAAAGCTAAACGTGGAAAAAAAAACCAAAAAATGAGGTGCAACACGAGGACTTCCCAGGGGGTCACCTATCTTACTACTACTCTCACCCAAGCACGCTTAACTTCGGAGTTCTGATGGGATCCGGTGCATTGGTACTGGTATGATCGCACCCGTCATGTTGTAGGTGCAAAGCCATTATGTGTTAACGGTTCACAGTCTTAGCCCAGAGAGTTGGCCTATTCAAACGGCCAAATAGGCTTATCGACAGCCTATCGGCTTCAACAATGCAGCATCCTCGCAAGACGTGATATCGGCTGGTTGTAGGGTAGTCTACTATCCCATGAGTTAGGTTGACGTTCTTTTCGCGGCTCACAACGACAAACCCGGGACCAAAAAAAAATGCAAAAGGAAGAAAAGTAGCCTGAAACTGATTAAAACGTTTGATTTTGGGCCCCAAAAATAGGCGCAGCCAAGCAGGCTTGCTGCCCCCATTGTAGAGCTCTAGGAGAGCTTTCCAACGATATGCTATGTGCCATATAACTTCCTACGGATCAAAAGTTATGGGCACTAAAGTGGCGAAAAACTGTTAACCAGCCCCACGCCCTCGGTTTGCGGGCCCTGCCTGTCATGCCCCAACCCGGCCTATAAAGGTTAGACTAGGGTGTGATCTAAACTTTCAAGTCATGTCTCGTACTTAATTGTTCATGAAAGTTTAACGCTTAACGTTTAGCCTATACTCCACAATTTTTTCGGAAAACCGGCTGCATAACGGTTGTAATTGGGCTCTTTAGTTTGACCTAGTTCTCTAAACGCCTCAAATTTCATTTCCAACTAAGATTACTATTTACTACCAAATGAAATGCCTACTAGTTATCTCGATGTCTTGTTTGATTAATAACCTAGCATGATACTATGTCTCGTTTGTTTGTTAATCCTCGTTACAAAAGTACCTGTTGATCTTAGCTTAACAATGGGTACCTGCTTAAGATTGGATAGGTTCATTTTACTTAGTCCTTACCTGATATTTCATAATCCTATGATAGATACTAACCAGTAACGATAGCAAAACGACCATAGTAGTGTCTGTCTAGTTATTATCAGTACAAGCCAAAATTAGACCCCAAATTACAACGGGGGCCTTTTATATTACAAACATCAAGCAACATGAAAAGAAATAGTCTTCAAGCAGCATAGTGTTCACAATGACCATAATCAAGCAAAGCACATAGGACAGGCAATCATTCCAAGGAATCATCGTTAGGCACGTCGTCCTTGGGTACCTGTTCTTGATCTTCTTCACCTGAGATGATAAAAGAGGGTGAGTCCTTATGAACTCAGCGAGGGGGAATGAGAAATAGGTTTGAAACTCATTTTCCAGTTCAACTTATGAAAACCCTTTTTTACAAGCATGAATATATCACAAGTAAGTACATAATATAATATAAAAGTAAAGGAACACAATTACCCGTCTTTCCTCCCCGAGGTCCTCTAGGAACCAAGCGAGAGTACTTATACACATAGTGAAAAGGATACGGTGAGCTTTTGCTCTCAGTTCATGTCAGTATCAGTTGTTGCGGCCGACTTCAAATCATCCCCTTATCACGCCAAATGGGTGTACTCTGGATGTACCCCGAAATCCTACGACCCAACTCTCCAAGGAAGTCTAGCCCCCAAGCGAGAGAGGGAATTGGACAATGATAGTCATTGTTGCACCGGCCAGCCCGATCCTGCCCAGTGTGTGTGAACGCTACCATGCCATAATGAAAGGTTGCAACCTTGTATGCAATGCACATTTATGATATTTAATATATCACATTAGGAGGACAACAAAGTAGGTTGCCTCCGAGCAGTCATAAGATTGCACATTGACAAGTAAACAAGTGAGGCACGATAAGACAAGTAATTTCACTTGAAAGGCACATGGAGTTATATGAACATTAAACGGGCAGCCATGTAACGCACGTAAATCAAGTCATATAACACATTTCAAAGTTCACGTAATCAATTAATAAGATTATTCATCATGCAACGACATCTACGTGGGACCAGGTGCAAGAAAAGCCTACTTATCAACATGAAATCATTGAAATCATATTTAGGGCTACAAGGGCAACTATGGGCAGCCTACTAAACACATAATCCAACACAACATCCAAAGGATCAACACTTAGCAAATTCACCTAGTTACTAGGGTTCCAATACGTGCTTACCCGTGCGATTAAGCCCCAAGTCATCTCGAAATCAAACTCAAACCACGCATTGATTAGTTCATACACCCTCAAGTATTCAAAACAGTCCACACAACATCTCAATGCCACAATCCCAAGCATTTAATACAACAAGAGATGCTACAATAATTTTTCTAAGCATATCACTAAGTGAAACCTCACTGCAATGGACTGTTTTCTCACAATCATTAAGACAAGCAAACAATCTCCAATTCCAGTAAATAAGATGTCAAATTAAATCTTAGGAGGTGAACTAAATTCAGAAACAAACCTCGCATCATTTGGAGTCGGGTTCAATAGTTATAGCCAAAACAGTGAGACTGCACAAAACTGTTCAGATTTGCACACATTTCAATACTTGTCATTTTTGAGGGCCGTAGGGTCAGATTTAGCCTTAGTTCATTTCTGACAAAAATGTCCAGAACTGAAAAATCTAGCAGAACACCAAATCTCATGCATTTTGGATGTCATTTACTAAGTCAAGACTGGTTCGTTCTACAAGATCAGTGAATCTGCCAAAACCTGCTTCATTTTTCCGGACTTTCCAGATTTGGACACATTTTAATAATTTTCTATTTTGAGGACCTTAGATTCAAAATTCGCTTTGGTGTATTTCTGTGAAAAATGTTCAAAACTGGCAAAAATAGTTACCTACCAAATTTCACGCATTTTCAACATCATTTACCTAGCCAAAATCACCTCGTACCAATACGACAGAAAGCTGTCACATGCACGATTTCATCTATCATCACATTCTAGCCCAAAATCTTGTCATGCATGTTTATAAAAGCTCATGAACACACATATATCTCAAGTACAGAAGTAAAGATAGAAATTTAAGAGCATGCATGTGGTTTTTTGAAAGATTTTCAAGAAGTTTTAGCCCTCACCTTAGCAAAACAACAAGAAGATGCACAAGACTCTTGGTGAAGCACAAAGTTGACCTTTTTCCTTGCTTAGCCGAGACACCACTCGATTTTTCTCAAATTTCCTAGCTTAGTAACCAAGTTCTTAGTAGGTGCGTGTGGTTAGAACAAGAAGAAAAGAAATGGAAGCTAGCAAACTCAACTAAGCCGAAATGAAGATTCAAAGAGCTTGCATGTGTGTTTCTTGCAACCTAGCTTGCTTAGTTGAGCTCCCTAGCTTCTTGCTTGCCTTGATGAACCATGGAGTGATGAAGATGAGCTATGGAGTTTACAATATTCAGCTAGGGCCTTGCTTGCCTTGATGAACCATGGAGTGATGAAGATGAGCTATGGAGTCTAAAATATTCAGCTAGGGCCGAGAGAGAGAGAGAAGAATAAAAGGGAGAGAGAAGAATAAAAGGGAGAGAGAAGAATGAGAGGAATTGAGAGAAATGAAGGAAAAATGAAAGCTTTTGCAAATGTTGAAGCATGTGTCGGCCTTGGGCATACAAATTTCAGATTTGTGTCTTCAAGAAGCATGATTTTTGAATCACCTAGCATGGGCAAGGAGCTTATGTCGATATTGGGAGCTTTGAGGAGGGTTTTGAGCTAATTTTTTTATTGCTTTGTGTCATTACATTGTCATAGAATGTTTGGAGAATAATTTGAATTATGCAAAGCAAGCACAAAGCACACAAAGTGGTCGGCCAAGGCTTGAAAAATCTGAATCTTTGTCATCTTTTGAGCATTATTTAATTGTGTGTTTGGAAAGTGCAAAAGAATAAGGAATAAAGAATGGGAATGTCTAGCTTTTGGTGCAATTTCATCATCTAGTGGGTTGAATTAGTAATTTAATATTAGTTAGTGGAATTTGTAGGATTAATTATTGATCTAGTGCTTCGTGTAAGATGCTTTCTTGATTAGTGTGAGGGGACGCTTTCCTAGGTCTAGGGCACGCACTATAAAGTAGGGCACAAACTACGAGACAAATGCATGTTTTCCAAGTAAATGCACGCAACCCTAAATGAATGCACGTAATTCAATGCAAGGCACATAAAATGAAACATGATTCTTAAATCTAGGTTAAGGCATGCAAATCTAGGTTAGGGCACACGAAATGAGGTATCGCACGCAAATCAAGGTCGGGACTCACACTGTCCCTCCAAGAAGTGAAGTAGGCAGGCCCAGGGCGTCGTACGACTCGAGGAAAGAAATGCGCTGAGAAAGCATCTTGCCAAAGAAAAAACGTGGCAAAAAGAAACAAAAAAGGAGATGCAACTCGAGGACTTCGCACGGGGTCACACATCTTAGTACTACTATCGCCCAAGCACGCTTAATTTCGGAGTTCTGATGGGATCTGGTGCATTAGTGTTGGTATGATTGCACCCGTCATGTTGTGGGTGCAAAGCCATTATGTGTTGACGGTTCACAGTCCTAGCCTAGAGAGTTGGCCCATTCAAACGGCCAAATGGGCTTATGACAACCCATCGGTTTCAACAATGCAGCATCCTCGCAAGACGTGATATCGGCTGGTTGTAGGGTGGTCTACTATCTCGTGAGTTAGGTTGTCATTGTTTTCACGGCTTACGACGACAGACATGGGACCAAAAAAAATACAAAAGGACGAAAAGTGGCCCAAAACTGATTAAAACGTTTGATTTTGTGCATCGAAAATAGGTGCAGCTTAGAAGGCATGCTACCCCCATCGTAGAGCTCCCGGAGAGCTTTCCAACGATATGCTATGTGCCGTATAACTTCCTACGGATCAAAAGTTATGGGCACTAAAGCGGCACGGACCTGGCAATCGGTTCCACACCCTCAATTTGCGGGCCTAGCCCTTCCCGAAAGCGAAGCTGGCAGGCCTAGGGTGTCGTACGACTCGAGGAAAGAAATGTGATGAGAAAGAATCTTGCCAAAGCTAAACGTGGCCAAAAAAACAAAAAAAAAGGTGTAACACGAGGAGTTCCCAGGGGGTTACCCATCTTAGTACTATTCTCGCCCAAGCACGCTTAACTTCGGAGTTCCGATGGGATTCGATGCATTGTTGCTGTTATGATCGCACCCGGCATGTTATGGGTGCAAAGCCATTATGTGTTAACGGTTCACAGTCTTAGCCCAGAGAGTTGGTCCATTCAAACGGCCTAATGGGCTTATCGATAGCCCATCAGCTTCAACAATACAACATCCTTGCAAGACGTGATATCGGCTAGTTGTAGGGTTGTCTACTATCCCGTGAGTTAGGTTGACGTTCTTTTCGCAGCTCACAACGATAGACCCAGGACCAAAATAAAATGCAAAAGGAAGAAAAGTAGCCCGAAACTGATTAAAACATTTGATTTTGGGCCCCGAAAACAGGCGCAGCCAAGCAGGCTTGCTGTCCCCATCGCAGAGCTCAAGGAGAGCTTTCCACCGATATGCTGTGTGCCGCATAACTTCCTATGGATCAAAAGTTATGGGCACTAGAGCGGCGAGGAACTGTTAATCGGCCCCACACCCTCGATTTACGGGCCCTGCCCCTCTAAAAAGTGAAGCAGGCAGGCCTAGGGTGTCGTACAACTCGAGGAAATAAATGTACTGAGAAAGCATCTTGCCAAAGAAAAAACGTGGCAAAAAGAAACAAAAAAGAAGATGCAACATAAGGACTTCCCAGGGGGTCACACATCTTAGTACTACACTCGCCCAAGCACGCTTAACTTTGAAGTTCTGATGGGATCCGGTGCATTAGTGCAGGTATGATCGCACCCGTCATGTTGTGGGTGCAAAGCCATTATTTGTTGACGGTTCACAGTCCTAGCCTAGAGAGTTGGCCCATTCAAACAGCCAAATGAGCTTATCGACAGCCCATCAGCTTCAGCAATGCAGCATCCTCACAAGACGTGATATCGACTAGTTGTGGGGCGGTCTAGTATTCCGTGAGTTAGGTTGTCGTTCCTTTCGCAGCTCACGACTACAAACCCAAGACAAAAAAAAAGGCAAAAGGAAGAAAAGTGGCTTGAAACTGATTAAAACGTTTGATTTTGGTCCCAAAAAATAGGCGCAGCCGAGCAGGCTTGCTACCCTCGTTGTAGAGCTCCTAGAGAACATTCCAACGATATGATTTGCACCGCATAACTCCCTACGGATAAACAGTTATGGGCACTAGAGCAGCGGGGAACTGGTAATTGGCCCTACGCCCTCTATTTGTGGGCCCAGCCCCTTCGAGAATCGAAGCTGGCAGGCCCAGGGTATCGTACGACTTGAGGAAATAAATGTGATGAGAAAGCATCTTGCCAAAGCTAAACATTGCAAAAAAAAAACAAAAAAGGAGGTGCAACACGAGGACTTCCCTGGGGGTTACCCATCTTAGTACTACTCTCGCCCAAGCACGCTTAACTTTGGAGTTCTGATGGGATCCTGGGGATTTGTGCTGGTATGATCGCACCCGTCATGTTGTGGGTGCAAAGCCATTATGTTTTGACGGTTCACAGTCCTAGCGCAGAGAGTTGGCCCATTCAAACGACCCAATGGGCTTATCAACAGCCCATTGCCTGCTACAATGCAGCATCCTCATAAAACGTGATATCGGTTCGTCATAGGGCGGTCTACTATCTCGTGAGTTAGGTTGTCATCCTTTTCACGGCTCACGCGAAAGACTCGGGATGAAAAATAGATGCAAAAGGAATAAAATTGGCTCAAAACTGATTAAAACATTCGATTTTGGGCCCTAAAAACAGGCACAACCGAGCAAGCTTGCTGCCCCCATCATAGAGCACCCGGAAAGCTTTCCAATGATATGCTGTGTGCTGCATAACTTCCTATGGATACAAAGTTATGGGCACTAGAGCGGCGGGGACCTATTAATCATCCCCATGCCCTCGGTTTACGGGCCCAGCCCCTTTGAGAAGCGAAGCTGGCAGGCATAGGGTATCGTACGACTCAAGGAAAAAAATGTGATGAGAAAGCATCTTGCCAAAGCTAAACGTGGCAAAAAAAAAAGAGGTGCAGCACAAGGATTTCCCAGGGGGTCACCCATCTTAGTACTACTCTCACCCAAGCACTCTTAACTTCGGAGTTCTGATGGGATCTAGTGCATTAGTGCTGGTATGATTGCTCCCGTCATGTTGTGGGAGCAAAGCCATTATGTGTTGACGGTTCACTGTCCCATCCCAGAGAGTTGGCCCATTCAAACTGCCCAATGGGCTTATCAACAGCCTATCGTCTTCAACAATGCAGCATCATCGCAAGACGTGATATCGATTGATTGTAGCGCGGTCTACTATCCCGTGAGTTAGGTTGTCGTCCTTTTCGCGGCTCATGACGATAGACTCGAGACAAAAAAAATGCAAAAGGAAGAAAAGGGGTCCGAAATTGATTAAAATTTTTGATTTTGGGCCCCGAAATCAAGCGCAACCGAGCAAGCCAGCTGCCCCAGTCGTAGAGTTCCCGGAGATCTTTCCAATGATATGCTATGCGCCGCAAAACTCCCTATGGATCAAAAGTTATGGGCACTAGAGTAACAGTGACCTGGTAATCGATCCCACGCCCCAAGTTTACGAGGCCCAGCCACTTCGGGAAGCGAAGCTGGCCGGCCAAGGATGTCATACAACTCGATGAAAGAAATGTGATGAGAAAGCATCTTGCCAAAGCTAAACGTGGCAAAAAAAAGCCAAAAAAAGAGGTGCAACACGAGGACTTTCCAGCGGGTCACCCATCTTAGCACTATTCTCGCCCAACCATGCTTAACTTCATAGTTCTGATGGGATCCGTTGTATTAGTGCTGGTATGATCGCACCCGTCATGTTGTGGGAGCAAAGCCATTATGTGTTGACGGTTCACTGTCCTAGCCCAGAGAGTTAGCCAATTCAAACGGCCCAATGGGCTTATCGACAGCCCATCGGCTTCAACAATGCAGCATGATCGCAAGACGTGATATCAACTGGTTGTTGGGCGGTTTATTATCCCGTGAGTTAGGTTGTTGTCCTTTTCGCGGCTCACGACGATTGACCCGAGATAAAAAAAATGCAAAACGAAGAAAAGGGGCCCGAAACTGATTAAAACGTTTGAAATTGGGTCTCGAAAACAGGCGCAGCCAAGCAGGCTGGCTTCCCTGGTCGTAGAGCTCCCGGAGAGCTTTCCAATAATATGCTGTATGTCGCATAACTCACTATGGATTAAAAGTTATGGGCACCAAAGCAGCGGGGACCTAGTAATCGGCCCAACGCCCTCAGTTTGCTGGCCCATCCACTCCAGGAAGCGAAGCTGGCCGACCCAGGGTATCGTACGACTCGAGGAAAGAAATGTGATGAGAAAGCATCTTGCCAAAGCTAAACGCGGCAAAAAAAAACAAAAAAGGGGGTGCAACATGAGGACTTCCTAGGGGGCCCCCCATACTAGTACTACTCTCGCCCAAGCACGCTTAACTTCGGAGTTCTGATAGGATCGGGTGCATTAGAGCTGGTATGATTGCACCCATCATGTTGTGGGTGCAAAGCCATTATCTGTTGACGGTTCATAGTACAAGCCCAGAGAGATAGCCCATTCAAACAGTCCAATGGATTTATCGACATCCCATCGGTTTCAACCGTGCAGCATCTTCGCAAGACGTGATATCGGCAGGTCACAGGCTGGCCTACTATCCCATGACCTAGGTTGTCGTCCTTTTCGCGGCTCATGATGACAGACCCGGGATGAAAAAAAAATGCAAATGGAAGAAAATGGCCCGCAACTGATTAAAACGTTCAATTTTATGCCCCGAAAATAGGAGCAGCCGAGCAGGCTTGCTGCCCCCATCGTAGGGCTCCCGGAGAGCTTCCCAATGATATGTTGTGTGTCGCATAACTTCCTACAGATCAAAAGTTATGGGCACTAAAGCTGTGGGGACTTGTTAATCGGCCCCAAGCCCTCGGTTTGTGGGCCCAGCCCCTCCGAGAAGCGAGGCTCGCAGGACCTGGTTGTCGTACAACTTGGGGAAAGAAATATGATGAGAAAGCATCTTGCCAAAGCTAAACGTGGAAAAAAAAGACAAAAACGGCGGTGCAACATGAGGACTTCCGAGGGGGTCACACATCTTATAACTACACTCGCCTATGCACGCTTAACTTCGAAGTTCTGATGGGATCTGGTGCATTAGTGCTGGTATGATCGCACCTATCATGTTGTGGGTGCAAAGCCATTATGTGTTGACTGTTCACAGTCTTAGCCCAGAGAGTTGGCCCATTCAAACGGCCCAATGGGCTTATCGACAGCCCATTGGTTTTAACAATGCAGCATCCTCGCAAGATGTGATATCGGCTGGTTGTAGGGCGGTCTATTATCCCATGAGTTAGGTTGTCATCCTTTTCACGGCTCACGAGGACAGACATGAGATTAAAAATAATGCTAAAGGAATAAAAGTGGCAAGAATCTGATTAAAATGTTTGATTTTGGGCTGCGAAAACAGGCGCAGTCGAGCAGGCTTGCTACCCCCGTCGTAGAGTTCCCAGAGATCTTTTCAACGATAAGCTGTGCACCGCATAACTCCATAAGGATCAAAAGTTTTGGGCACTAGAGCATCGAGGACATGGTAATCGGCCCCACACCCTCGATTTGCAGGCCCAGCCCCTACGAGAAGCGAAGCTGGCCGGCCTAGGGTGTCGTATGACTTGAGAAAAGAAATGTGGTGAGAAAGCATCTTGGCAATGCTAAATGTGGCAAAAAAGACAAAACTGAGGTGCAACACGAGGACTTTCCCGGGGTTCACCCATCTTAGTACTACTCTTGCCCAAGCACGCTTAACTTCGGAGTTCTGATGGGATCCAGTGAATTAGTGTTGGTATGATCGCACCCGTCATTTTGTGGGAACAAAGCCATTATGTGTTGACGGTTCACAGTCCCAGCCCAGAGATATGGCCTATTCAAACGGCCTAATGGGCTTATCGACAGCCCAACGACATCAACAATGCAGCATCCTCGCAAGACGTGATATCGGCTGGTCGTATGGCGGTCTGCTATCCCGTGAGTTAGGTTTTCGTACTTTTTGCGGCTCATGACAAAAGACTTGGGATGAAAAAAAATGCAAAAGGAAGAAAAGTGGCCCAAAACTAATTTAAACGTTCGATTTTGGGCCCTGAAAATAGACTCAGACGAGTAGGCTTACTGTCCCCGTCGTAGAGCTCCCGGAGAGATTTCCAACGATATGCTGTGTGCCGCATAACTTCCTATGGACCAAAAGTTGTGGGCACTAGAGCAGCGACGACTTGGTAATCGGCCCTACGCCCTCGGTTTACGGGCCCAGCCCCTTCGGGAAACGAAGTTGGCTGGCCCAGGGTGTCGTACGACTCGAGGAAAGAAATTTGGTGAGAAAGCATCTTGCCAAAGCTAAACATGGCAAAAAAAAAACAAAATAGGAAATGCAACACGAGGACTTCCCTGGGGATCACCCATCTTAGTACTACTCTCCCCCAAGCCTGCTTAACTTTGGAGTTCTGATGGGATCCAGTGCATTAGTGCTGGGATCCAGTGCATTAGTGCTGGTATGATCGTACCCATCTTGTTGTGGGAGCATAGCCATTATGTGTTGACAGTTCACTGTCCTATCCTAGAGAGTTGGCTCAATCAAACGGCCCTATGGGCTTATCGACAGACCATCGGCTTCAACAATGCAGCATCCTCGCAAGACGTGATATTGGTTGGTTGTAAGGTGGTCTACTATCCCGTGAGTTAGGTTTTCGTCCTTTTCGCGGCTCACGACGACAGACTCGAGACAAAAAAAAAATGCAAACTTAAGAAAGGGGGTCCGAAATTGATTAAAACGTTTGATTCTGGGCCTCGAAAATAGGCACAGCCAAGAAAGCTGGCTGCCCCCGTCGTAGAGCTCCCGGAGAGCTTTTCAACGATATAATGTGCGCCGCATGACTCCCCATGGATCAAAAGTTTTGGGCACTAAAGCAGTGGGAACCTAGTAATCGGTCCCACGCCCTAGGTTTGCGAGGCCTAGCCCCTCCAGGAAGCAAAGTTGGCCGGCCCAGCGTGTCGTATGACTCGAGGAAAGAAATGTGATGAGAAAACATCTTGCCAAAGGTAAACGTGCCAAAAAAAACAAAAAAATGAGGTGCAACACGAGGACTTTCCAGTGGGTCACCTATCTTAGTACTACTCTCGCCCAAGCACGCTTAACTTCGGAGTTCTGATGGGATCTGGTGCATTAGGGCTGGTATGATCGCACCTGTCATGTTGTGGGAGCAAAGCCATTATGTGTTGACGGTTCACTGTCCTAGCCCAGAGAGTTGGCTTATTCAAACAGCCCAATGGGCTTATCGATAGCCTATCGGCTTCAACAATGCAGTATCCTCGCAAGATGTGATATCAGCTGGTAGTAGGGTGGTCTATTATCCCGTGAGTTAGGTTATCGTCATTTTCGCGGCTCACGACGATAGACCCGAGACAAAAAAAATGCAAAAGGAAGAAAATGGGCCTAAAACTGATTAAAACATCTTATTTTGGTCCCCGAAAATAGGCGCAGCTAAGCAGGCTAGCTGCCCGCTTCGTAGAGCTCCCGGAGAACTTTCCAACGACATGTTGTGCGCTGCATAACTCCCTATGGATAAAAAGTTATGGGCACTAGAGCAGTGGGGACCTGGTAATCGGCCCCACGCCCTCTGTTTGCGGGCCCATCCCCTCCAGGAAGCGAAGCTGGCGGCCTAGGGTGTCGTACAACTCGAGGAAAGAAATGTGATGAGAAAGAATCTTCCCAAAGCTAAACGTTGCAAAAAAAACAAAAAAAATAGGTGCAACACGAGGACTTTCTAGGGGTCACCCATCTTAGTACTACTTTAGCCCAACCACGCTTAACTTCGGAGTTCTTTTAGGATCCGGTGCATTAGTGCTGGTATGATCGCACCCGTCATGTTGTGGGTGCAAAGCCATTATGTGTTGATGGTTCATAGTCCTAACCCAGAGAGATGGCCTATTCAAATGGTCCAATAGGCTTATCGACGCCGATCAGCTTCAACAATTCAGCATCCTCACAAGATGTGATATCGGCAGGTCACAGGCCGGTCTACTATCCCATGAGTTTGGTTGTCGTCCTTTTTGCGGCTCACGACGACAGACCAGGGATGAAAAAAAAATGCAAAAGGTTGAAAATGGCCCGAAACTGATTAAAACGTTCAATTTTGTGCCTTGAAAAAAGGCACAGCTGAGCAGGCTTGCTGCCCCTATCGTAGAGCTCCCGGAGAGCTTCCCAACGATATGTTGTACACCGCATAACTTCCTACGGATCAAAAGTTATGGGCATTAGCACTGTGGGGACTTGTTAATCGGCCTCAAGCCCTCGGTTTGCGGGCCCAACCCCTCCGAGAAGCGAGGCTGGCCGGACCAGAGTGTCGTACGACTTGGGGAAATAAATGTGATGAGAAAGCATCTTGCCAAAGCTAAACGTGGCAAAAAAAAACCAAAAAAGGAGGGGCAACACGAGGACTTCTGAGGGGGTCACACATCTTAGTGCTACTCTTGCCCAAGCACGCTTAACTTCGAAGTTCTGATGGGATCCGGTGCATTAGTACTGGTATGATCACACCCGCCATGTTGTGGGTGCAAAGCTATTATTTGTTGACGGTTCACAGTCCTAGCCTAGAGAGTTGGTCCATTCAAACGGCCCAATGGGCTTATCGACAGCCCAACGGCTTCAACAATGCAGCAACCTCACAAGACGTGATATCGGCTGGTCGTAGGGCGGTCTACTATCTCGTGAGTTAGGTTGTCATCCTTTTCGCTGCTCACGACGAAAGACCCAGGATAAAAAAAATGCAAAAGGAGGAAAAGTGGCCCGAATCTGATTAAAGTGTTTGATTTTGGGCCTCAAAATCAGGCGCAGCCGAGCAGGCTTGCTGCCCCCATCGTAGAGTTCCCAGAGATCTTTCCAACGATATGCTGTGCACCGTATAACTCCCTACAGATCAAAATTTATGGGCACTAGAGCAGCGAGGACATGGTAATCGGCCCCACGCCCACGATTTGCAGGCCCAGCCCCTATGGGAAGCGAAGCTGGCCGGCCCAAGGTATTGTATGACTCGAGAAAAGAAATGTGATGAGAAAGCATCTTGCCAAAGCTAAACGTGGCAAAAAAGAACAAAAATGTGGTGCGACACGAGGACTTCCCCGACGGTCACCCATCCTAGTACTACCTCGTCCAAGCACGCTTAACTTCAGAGTTCTGATGGGATTCGGTGTATTAGTAATGGCATGATCGCACCCGTCATGTTGTGGGTGCAAAGCCATTATGTGTTGATGGTTCACAGTCCCAGCCTAGAGAGATGGCCCATTCAAACGGCCCAATGGGCTTATCGACTGCCGATCAACTTCAACCATGTAGCATCCTCGCAAAGACGCAATATCGTCGCATTATAGGGTGGTCTACTATCCCGCGAGTTAGGTTGTCGTCCTTTTCATAGCTCACGATGAAAGACCCGGGATAAAAAAAAATGTAAGAGGAAGAAAGTGGCCCGAAACTGATTTAAATGTTCAATTTTGGGCCCTGAAAACAGACGCAGACGAGTAGGCTTGTTGCCCCTATCGTAGAGCTCCCAGAGATATTTCCAACGATATGCTGTGTGCCGCATAACTTCCTACGGACAAAAAGTTACAGGCACTAGAGCAGTGGCAACTTGGTAATCGGATCTACACCCTCGGTTTGCGGGCCTAGCTCATTCGGGAATCAAAGCTGGCCGGCCCAGGGTGTTGTAAGACTCGAGGAAAGAAATGTACTGAGAAAGCGTCTTGCCAAAGCTTAACGTGGCAAAAAAAAAAAAAGGAAGTGTAACACGAGGACTTCCCAGGGGGTCACCCATCTTAGTAGTACTCTCGCCCAAGCACGCTTAACTTCGGAGTTCTGATGGGATCCGTTGCATTTGTGCTAGTATTATCGCACCCGTCATGTTTTGGGTGCAAAGCCATTATGTGTTGACGGTTCACAGTCCCAGCCCAAAGAGATGGCCCATTCAAACAGGCCAATGGGCTTATCGATAGCCCACCGCCTTCAACAACGCAGCATCCTCACAAGACATGATATCGGTTCATCGGAGGGCGGTCTACTATCTCGTGAGTTAGGTTGTCGTCCTTTTCGTGACTCATGACGAAAGATTCGGGATGAAAAAAATATGCAAAAGGAAGAAAAGTGGCCCGAAACTGATTAAAACGTTCGATTTTGGGCCCTAAAAATAGGCTCAACCGAGCATGCTTGCTGCCCCCATCGTAGAACTACCGGAGAGCTTTCAAACTATATATTATGTGCAACATAACTTCTTACGGATCAAAAGTTATAGGCACTAGAGCGGCAGGGACCTGTTAATCAGCCCCATGCCCTCAGTTTGTGGGCCCAGCCCCTTCGAGAAGTGAAGCTGGCAGGCATAGGGTATCGTACGACTCGAGGAAAGAAATGTGATGAGAAAGCATATTGCCAAAGCTAAACGTGGCAAACAGAAAAAAGGAGGTGCAGCACGAGAATTTCCCGGGGGGTCACCCATCTTAGTACTACTCTCGCCCAAGCACGCTTAACTTCGGAGTTCTGATGGGATCTGGTGCATTAGTGCAGGTATAATGCACCTGTCATGTTGTGGGAGCAAAACCATTATGTGTTGACGGTTCATTGTCCTAGCCCAGAGAGTTGGCCCATTGAAATGGCCCAATGGGCTTATCAACAGCCCATCAGCTTCAACAATACAGCATCCTCGCAAGACGAGATATCGGCTTGTTGTAGGGCGGGCTACTATCCCGTGAGTTAGGTTGTCGTCCATTTCGCGGCTCACGACGACAGACCTGAGAGAAAAAAAAATGCAAAAGGAAGAAAAGGGACCCGAAACTGATTCAAACATTTGATTTTGGGCCGCAAAAATAGGCGCAGCTGAGCAGGCTGGCTTTCCCGGTTGTAGAGCTGCCGGAGAGCTTCCCAACGATATGTTGTGTGCCGTTTAACTCCTTATGGATCAAATGTTATGGGCACTAGAGTAGCGGGGACTTGGTAATCGACCCCACGCCCTCGGTTTGCGGGCCCAACCCCTCCAGGAAGCGAAGCTAGCCGGCCTAGGGTGTCGTACGGCTTGAGGAAAGAAATGTGATGAGAAAGCATCTTGCCAAAGCTAAACGTGGCAAAAAAAAAACAAAAAAGGAGGTGCAACACGAGGACTTTGTAGGGGGTCACCCATCTTAGTACTACTCTAGCCCAACCACGCTTAACTTCGGAGTTCTGATGGGATCCGGTGCATTAGTGCTGGTATGTTTGCACCCGTCATGTTGTGGGTGCAAAGCCATTATGTGTTGACGGTTCACAGTCCCAACCCAGAAAAATGGCCCATTCAAATGGCCCAATGGGCTTATCGACAACCGATCAGCTTCAACAATTCAGCATCCGCACAAGACGTGATATCGGAAGGTCACAGGCCGGTCTACTATCCCATGAGTTTGGTTGTCCTTTTCGCGGCTCACGATGATAGACTCGGGATGAAAAAAAAATGCAAAAGGAAGAAAATGGACCGAAACTGATTAAAACGTTCAATTTTGTGCCCTGAAAATAGGCGCAGCTGAGCAGGCTTGCTGCCCCTATCGTAGAGCTCCTGGAGAGCTTCCCAACGATATGTTGTATACCGTATAACTTCCTACGAATCAAAAGTTATGGGCATTAGAGCTGTGGGGACTTGTTAATCGGCCCCAAGCCCTCGGTTTGCGGGCCTAGCCCCTCCGAGAAGCGAGGTTGGCAGGACCAGGGTGTCGTACGACTTGGGGAAAGAAATGTGATGAGAAAGCATCTTGCCAAAGCTAAATGTGGTAAAAAAATACAAAAATTGAGAGGCAACACGAGGACTTCCGAGGGGGTCACACATCTTAGTGCTACTCTTGCCCAAGCACGCTTAACTTCGAAGTTCTGAGGGGATCCGGTGCATTAATGCTGGTATGATCACACCTGTCATGTTGTGGGTGCAAAGCCAATATGTGTTGACGGTTCACAGTCCTAGCCCAGAGAGTTGGCCCATTCAAACGGCCCAATGGGCTTATCGACAACCCATTGGTTTCAACAATGCAGAATCCTCGCAAGATGTGATATCAGCTGGTTGTAGGGCGGTCTACTATCTCGTGAGTTAGGTTGTCATCCTTTTCGCTGCTCACGACGACAGGCACGAGATTAAAAAATAATGCAAAAGGAATAAAAGTGGCCCGAATCTGATTAAAATGTTTTATTTTGGGCCTCGAAAATAGGCGTAGCCGAGCAGGCTTGTTGCCCCCATCGTAGAGTTCCTAGGGATCTTTCCAACGATATGCTATGCACCGCATAACTCCCTACATATCAAAAGTTATGGGAACTAGAGCAGCGAGGACATGGTAATCGGCCCCATGCCCTCGATTTGCAGGCCCAGCCCCTATGGGAAGCGAAGCTGGCCGGCCCAGGGTATTGTACGACTCAAGCAAAGAAATGTGATGAGAAAGCATTTTGCCAAAGCTAAATGTGGCAAAAAAGAACAAAAATGAGGTGCAACACGAGGACTTCCGTGGGGGTCACCCATCTTAGTACTACTCTCGCCCAAGCACGCTTAACTTCGGAGTTCTGATGGGATCCGGTGCAATAGTGTTGGTATGATCGCACCCGTCATGTTGTGGGTGCAAAGCCATTATGTGTTGACGGTTCACAGTCCCAGCCTAGAGAAATGGCCCATTCTAACGGCCCAATGGGCTTATCGACAGCCCAACGGCTTCGACAATGCAGCATCCTCACAAGACATGATATCGGCTGGTCGTAGGTCAGTCTACTATCCCGTGAGTTAGGTTGTCGTCCTTTTCGCAGCTCACGACGAAAGACCCGGGGTGAAAAAAAATGCAAAAGGAAGAAAAGTTGCCCGAAACTGATTTAAACGTTTGATTTTGGTCCCTGAAAATAGACGCTGACAAGTAGGCTTGCTGCCCCCGTCGTACAGCTCCCAGAGAGATTTCCAACGATATGCTGTGTGCTGCATAATTTCCTACGAACCAAAAGTTATGGGCACTAGAGCAGCGGCGACATGGTAATTGGAACTACACCCTCGGTTTGCGGGCCTAGCCCATTCGGGAATCAAAGCTCGCCGGCCCAGGGTATCGTACGACTCGAGGAAATAAATGTACTGAGAAAGCATCTTGCGAAAGCTAAACGGGGCAAAAAAAACAAAAAAGGAGGTGCAACATGAGGACTTCCCAAGGGGTCACCCATCTTAGTAGTACTCTCGCCCAAGCACGCTTAACTTCGGAGTTCTGATAGGATCCGTTGCATTTGTACTGGTATTATGGCACCCGCCATGTTTTGGGTACAAAGCCATTATGTGTTGACAGTTCACAGTCCCAGCCCAGAGTGATGGCCCATTCAAACGGCCCAATGGGCTTATTGATAGCCCACCGCCTTCAACAATGCAGCATCCTCGCAAGACATGATATTAGTTCATCGTAGGGCGGTCTACTATCTTGTGAGTTAGGCTGTTGTCCTTTTCTTGACTCATGACGAAAGACTCAGGATGAAAAAAAATGCAAAAGGAAGAAAAGCAGCCCGAAACTGAATAAAACGTTCGATTTTGGGCCCTAAAAATAGGCTCAACCGAGCAAGCTTGCTGCCCTCATTGTAGAGCTCCCGGAGAGCTTTCAAACGATATGTTGTGTCCCGCATAACTTCCTATGGATCAAAAGTTATAGGCACTAGAGCGGCAGGGACCTGTTAATCAGCCCTACGCCCTCGGTTTGCGGGCCCAGCCCCTTCGAGAAGCGAAGCTGGCAGGCATAGGGTATCGTACGACTCGAGGAAAGAAATGTGATGAGAAAGCATATTGCCAAAGCTAAACGTTGCAAAATAAAAAATAAAAAAGGAGGTGCGGCACGAGGATTTCCCTGGGGGTCACCCATCTTAGTACTACTCTCGTCCAAGCACGCTTAACTTCGGAGTTCTGATGGGATCCAGTGTATTAGTGCAGGTATCATCGCACCCGTCATGTTGTGGGAGAAAAACCATTATGTGTTGACGGTTCATTGCCCTAGCCTAGAGAGTTGGCCCGTTGAAACGGCCCAATGGGCTTATCGACATCCCATCAGCTTCAACAATGCAGCATCCTCGCAAGACGTGATATCGGCTGGTTGTAGGGCAGTCTACTATCTCGTGAGTTAGGTTGTTGTCCATTTTGCCGCTCACGACGACAAACCCGAGAGAAAAAAAAATGCAAAAGGAAGAAAAGGGGCCCGAAACTGATTAAAACGTTTGATTTTGGGCCACAAAAACAGGCACAGCTGAGCAGGCTGGCTTCCCCCATCGTAGAGCTGCCGGAGAGCTTCCCAACGATATGTTGTGGGCCGCATAACTCCCTATGGATCAAAAGTTATGGGCACTAGAGTAGCGGGGACCTGGTAATCGGCCCCACGCCCCCGGTTTGCGCGCCCAGCCCCTCCGGGAAGTGAAGCTGGCCGGCCCAGGGTTTCGTATGACTCAAGGAAAGAAATGTGATGAGAAAGCATCTTGCCAAAGCTAAACGTGGAAAAAAAAACAAAAAATGAGGTGCAACACGAGGACTTTCCAGGGGGTCACCCATATTAGTACTACTCTCACCCAAGCACTCTTAACATCGGAGTTCTGATGGGATCTGGTGCATTAGTGCTGGTATGATCGCACCCGTCATGTTGTGGGTGCGAAGCCATTATGTGTTGACGGTTCACAATCCCAGCCTAGAGAGATGGCCCGTTCAAACGGTCCAATGGGCTTATCGACAGCCCATTGGCTTCAACAATTCAGCATCCTCGCAAGACGTGATATCGGCAGGTCATAGGCCGGTCTACTATCCCGTGAGTTAGGTTGTCGTCCTTTTCGCAGCTCACGACGACAGACCTGGGATGAAAAAAAAATGCAAAAAGAAAAATGCGTGAAACAGATTAAAACATTCGATTTTGGGCCCCAAAAATAGGTGCAGCCGAGTAGGTTTGATGCTCCTATCGTAGAGCTCCCGGAGAGCATTCCAACGATATGCTGTGTGCCACATAACTTCCTACGGATCAAAAGTTATGGGCACTAGGGCGGCGAAGACCTGGTAATCGGCCCCACGCCGTCGGTTTGCGGGCCCAGCTTCTCCGGGAAGCATAGCTGGCCGGCCCAGGGTGTCGTACAACTCGAGGAAAGAAATGTGATAAGAAAGCATCTTCCCAAAGCCGAATGTGGCAAAAAAAAAAAAGGAGGTACAACATGAGGACTTCCCAGGGGGTCAGCCATCTTAGTACTACTCTTGCCCAATCACGCTTAACTTCGGAGTTCTGATGGGATCTGGTGCATTATTGCTGGTATGATAGCACACATCATGTTGTGGGTGCAAAGCCATTATGTGTTGACAGTTCACAATCCCAGCCTAGAGAGATGGCCTATTCAAAAGGCCCAATAGGCTTATCGACAGCCCATCAGCTTCAACAATGCAGCATCCTCGCAAGACGTGATATCGGTTGGTAGTAGGGCGGTTTACTATCACGTGAATTAGGATGTCGTCCTTTTTGTGGCTCACAACGATAGGCCCGGGATGAAAAAAAATGCAGAAGGAAGAAAAGTGGCCCGAAACTGATTAAAATGTTCTATTTTGTGCCCCAAAAATAGGCACAGCTGAGCAGGCTTGCTACCCCCATCGTAGAGCTCCAGGAGAGCTTCCCAAGATATGCTGTGTGCCGCATAACTTCCTACGGATCAAAAGTTATGGGCACTAGAGCTGCGGGGACTTGTTAATCGGCCCCAAGCCCTCGGTTTATGGGCCCAGCCCCTCCGAGAAGCGAGGCTGGTAGGACCACGGTGTCGTACGACTTGGGGAAAGAAATATGATGTGAAAGCATCTTGCCAAAGCTAAATGTGGCAAAAAAAAATAAAAAATGGGGTGCAACACGAGGACTTCCCAGAGGGTCACACATCTTAGTACTACTCTCGCCCAAACACGCTTAACTTCGAAGTTCTGATGGGATCCGGTGCATTAGTGCTAGTATGCTCGCACCCGTCATGTTGTGGGTACAAAGCCATTATGTGTTGACGGTTCACAGTCCTAGCCCAGATAGTTGGCCCATTTAAACTGACCAATGGGCTTAACGACAGCCCATTGGTTTCAACAATTCAGCATCCTTGCAAGACGTGATATCGACTGGTTGTAGGGCAGTCTACTATCCCATGAGTTAGGTTGTCATCCTTTTTGTGGCACACGACGACAGACAAGAGATGAAAAAAAATGCAAAAGGAATAAAAGTGGGCCGAATCTGATTAAAACGTTTGATTTTGGGCCCCAAAAATAGGCGCAGCCGAGTATGCTTGATGCCCCAGTCGTAGATTTCCCGGAGATATTTCGAACGATATATTGTACAACGCATAACTCCCTACGGATCAAAAGTTATGGGCACTAGACCAGCAAGGACATGGTAATCGGTCCCATGCATTCGGTTTGCGGGCCCAACCCCTCCGAGAAGCGAGGCTGGCAGGACCACGGTGTCGTACGACTTGGGGAAAGAAATGTGATGTGAAAGCATCTTGCCAAAGCTAAATGTGGCAAAAAAAAAATAAAAAAGGAGGTGCAACACGAGGACTTCCCAGGGGGGGTCACACATCTTAGTACTACTCTCGCCCAAGCATGCTTAACTTCGAAGTTCTGATGGGATCCGGTGCATTAGTGCTGGTATGATCGCACCCGCCATGTTGTGGGTGCAAAGCCATTATGTGTTGACGGTTCACAGTCCTAGCCCAGAGAGTTGGCCCAATGGGCTTAACGACAGCCCATTGGTTTCAACAATGCAGCATCCTCGCAAGACGTGATATCGGCTGGTTGTAGGGTTGTCTACTATTGCATGAGTTAGGTTGTCGTCCTTTCTGCAGCTCACGACGACAGACACGAGATGAAAAAAAAACGCAAAAGGAATAAAAGTGGCCAGAATCTGATTAAATCGATTGATTTTGGGCCCCGAAAATAGGCGCAGCCGAGCATGCTTGCTACCCCCGTCGTAGATTTCCCAGAGATCTTTCCAACGATATGCTGTACACTGCAAACTCCCTACGGATCAAAAGTTATGGGCACTAGAGCAGCAAGGACATGGTAATCAGCCCCATGCTCTCGATTTGCGGGCCCAGCCCCTACAGGAAGCGAAGTTGGCCGGCCCAGGGTGTCGTTCGACTCGATAAAAGAAATGTGCTGAGAAAGCATCTTGCCAAAGCTAAACGTGGCTAAAAAGAACAAAAAAGAGGTGCAACACAAGGACTTCCCTAAGGGTCACCCATCTTAGTACTACTCTCGCCTAAGCACGCTTAACTTCATAGTTTTGATGGGATCTGGTGCAATAGTGCTGGTATGATCGTACCCGTCATGTTGTGGGTGCGAAGCCATTATGTGTTGACGGTTCACAGTCCCAGCCCAGAGAGATGGCCCATTCAAATGGCCCAATGGGCTTATCGACAGCCTATCGGCTTCAACAATGCAGCGTCCTCGCAAGACATCATATCCACTGGTCATAGGGCCGTCTACTATCCCATGAGTTTGGTTATCGTTTTTATCGCGGCTCACGACGACAGACACGAGATGAAAAAAAAATACAAAAGGACTAAAAGTGTCCCAAATCTGATTAAAATGTTTGATTTTTGGCCCCAAAAATAGGGGCAGCCAAGCAGGCATGCTGCCCCCGTCGTAGAGCTCCGAGAAAGCTTTCCAACGATATGTTGTGCGCCGCATAACTCCCTACGGATCAAAAGTTATGGGGACTAGAGCAGCGGGGAACTGGTAATCGGCCCACGCCCTCGGTTTACGAGAGGCGAAACTGGCCGGCCCAGTGTGTCATACGGCTCGAGGAAAGAAATGTGATGAGAAAGCATTTGGCCAAAGTTAAACGTAGCAAAAAAGAACCAAAAAGGAGATGCAACACGAGGACATCCTAGGGGGTCATCCATCTTAGTACTACTCTCAACCAAGCACGCTTAACTTCGGAGTTCTGATGGGATCTGGAGCATTATTGCTGGTATGATCGCACCCGTCATGTTGTGGGTGCAAAGCCATTATGTGTTGACGGTTCACAGTCCTAGCCCAGATAGTTGGCCCATTTAAACGGCCCAATGGGCTTAACGACAGCCCATTGGTTTCAACAATTCAGCATCCTCGCAAGACGTGATATCGGCTGGTTGTAGGGCAGTCTACTATCCCATGAGTTAGGTTGTCGTCCTTTTTGCAGCACACGACGACAAACACGGGATGAAAAAAAAATGCAAAAGGAATAAAAGTGGCCCGAATCTGATTAAAACGTTTGATTTTGGGCCCCAAAAATAGGCGCAGCCGAGTATGCTTGCTGCCCCCGTCGTAGATTTCCCAGAGATCTTTCCAACGATATATTGTACACCGCATAACTCCCTACGGATAAAAAGTTATAGGCACTAGAGCAGCAAGGACATGGTAATCGGCCCCATGCCTTCGGTTTGCGGGCCCAGCCCCTCCGAGAAGCGAGGCTGGCAGGACCACGGTGTTGTACGACTTGGGGAAAGAAATGTGATGTGAAAGCATCTTGCCAAAGCTAAATGTGGCAAAAAAAAAAAGGAGGTGCAACACGAGGACTTCCCAGGGGGTCACACATCTTAGTACTACTCTCGCCCAAGCACGCTTAACTTCGAAGTTCTGATGGGATCCGGTGCATTAGTGCTGGTATGATCGCACCTGCCATGTTGTGGGTGCAAAGCCATTATGTGTTGACGGTTCACAGTCCTAGCCCAGAGAGTTGGCCCAATGGGCTTAACGACAGCCCATTGGTTTCAACAATGCAGCATCCTCGCAAGACGTGATATCGGCTGGTTGTAGGGTTGTCTACTATTGCATGAGTTAGGTTGTCGTCCTTTTTGCAGCTCACGACGACAGACACGAGATGAAAAAAAAAACACAAAAGGAATAAAAGTGGCTTGAATTTGATTAAATTGATTGATTTTGGGCCCTGAAAATAGGCGCAGCCGAGCATGCTTGCTGCCCCCGTCGTAGATTTCCCAGAGATCTTTCCAACGATATGCTGTACACCGCATAACTCCCTACGGATCAAAAGTTATGGGCACTAGAGCAGCAAGGACATAGTAATCGGCCCCATGCCCTCGATTTGCGGGCCCAGCCCCTACAGGAAGCGAAGCTGGCTGGCCCAGGGTGTCGTTCGACTCGAGAAAAGAAATGTGCTGAGAAAGCATCTTGCCAAAGCTAAACGTGGCTAAAAAGAACAAAAAAGAGGTGCAACACGAGGACTTCCCCAAGGGTCACCCATCTTAGTACTACTCTTGCCTAAGCACACTTAACTTCAGAGTTTTGATGGGATCTGGTGCATTAGTGCTGGTATGATCGTACTCATCATGTTGTGGGTGCGAAGCCATTATGTGTTGACGGTTCACAGTCCCAGCCCAGAGAGATGGCCCATTCAAATGGCCCAATGGGCTTATCGACAGCCCATCGGCTTCAACAATGCAGCGTCCTCGCAAGACATCATATCCACTGGTCATAGGGCCGTCTACTATCCCATGAGTTTGGTTATCATTTTTATCGCGGCTCACGACGACAGACACGAGATGAAAAAAAATTATAAAAGGACTAAAAGTGTCCCAAATCTGATTAAAATGTTTGATTTTTGGCCCCAAAAATAGGTGCAGCCAAGCAGGCATGCTGCCCCCGTCGTAGAGCTCCGAGAAAGCTTTCCAACGATATGCTGTGCGCCGTATAACTCCTTAAGGATCAAAAGTTATGGGGACTAGAGCAGCGGGGACCTGGTAATCGGCCCACGCCCTCGGTTTACGAGAAGCGAAGCTGGCCGGCCCAGTGTGTCGTACGGCTCGAGGAAAGAAATGTGATGAGAAAGCATTTGGCCAAAGTTAAACGTAGCAAAAAAGAATCAAAAAGGAGATGCAACACGAGGACATCCTAGGGGGTCATCCATCTTAGTACTACTCTCAACCAAGCACGCTTAACTTCGGAGTTCTGATGGGATCTGGAGCATTATTGCTGGTATGATCGCACCCGTCATGTTGTGCGTGCAAAGCCATTATTTGTTGACAGTTCACAGTCCCAACCTAGAGAGATGGCCCATTCAAATGGCCCAATGGGCTTATCGACAGCCCATCAGCTTCAACAATGAAGCATTCTCGCAAGACGTGATATCGGATGGTCGTAGGGTGGTCTACTATCTCGTGAGTTAGGTTGTAGTCCTTTTCGCGGCTCACGACGACAGATCTGAGATGAAAAAAAAAAGCAAAAGAAAGAAAAGAGGCTCAAAACTGATTAAAACGTTCGATTTTGGGCTCTGAAAATAGGCGTAGCTGAGCAGGCTTGTTGCCCCCATCGTAGAGCTCCCGGAGAGCCTTCCAACGATCCCCTGTGGGCCGCATAACTTCCTACGGATCAAAAGTTATGGGAACTAGAGCAGCGGGGACTTGTTAATCAGCCCCACGCCCTCAGCTTACGGGCACAGCCTCTCCGAAAAGCGAAACTGGCAGGCCCAGAGTGTCGTACGAGTCGAGGAAAGAAATGTGATGAGAAAACATCTTGCAAAAGCTAAATGTGGCAAACAAAAAAAAAACAAAAAAGGAGGTGCAACAAGAGGACTTCCCAGGGGGTCACACATCCTAGCACTATTCTCGCCCAAGCACGCTTTACTTCGGAGTTCTGACGGGATCCGGTGCATTAGTGCTGGTATGATCGCACCTGTCATGTTGTGGGTGCAAAGCCATTATGTGTTGATGGTTCACAGTCCTAGCCCAGAGAGTTGGCCCATTCAAATGGCCCAATAGGCTTATCAACAGCCCATCGACATCAACAATGCAGTATCCTCGCAAGACGTGATATCGACAGGTCGTAAGGCGGTCTACTATCACCAGAGTTTGGTTGTCGGCCTTTTCGCGACTCACGACGACAGACCTGGGATGAAAAAAAATCCAAAAGGAAAAAAAGTGGCCCGAAACTGATTAAAACGTTTGATTTTGGACCCCGAAAACAAGCGCAACGGAGCATGCTTGCTGCCCTCATCGTAGAGCTCCATGTGAGCTTTCCAACGATATGATGTGCACCGTATAACTCCTTACGGATCAAAAGTTATGGGCACTAGAGCAGCGGGGACTTGGTAATCGGCCCCAAGCCCTCAGTTTGCAGGCCCTGCCCCTCCGGGAAGCGAAGCTGGCTGGCCCAGGGTGTCGTACGACTCGAGGAAAGAAATGTGATGAGAAAGCATATTGCCAAAGCTAAACGTGACAAAAAAAAGGAGGTGCAACACGAGGACTTACCAGGGGGTCACCCATCTTAGTACTACTCTATCCCAAGTAGGCTTAACTTCGGAGTTCTGATGGGATCCGGATCATTAGTACTGGTATGATCGCACCCGTCATGTTGTGGGTGCAAAGCCATTATGTGTTGACGGTTCACTGTCCTGGCCCAGAGAGATGGCCCATTCAAATGGTCCAATGGGTTTATCGACAGCCTATCGGCTTCAACAATGCAACATCCTCGCAAGACGAGATACCGGCTGGTAGTTGGGTTGTCTACTATCCCGTGAGTTAGGTTGTTTTCCTTTTCGTGGCTCACAATGACCGGCCCGGGATGTAAAAAAAATGCAAAAGGAAGAAAAGTGGCCCAAAACTAATTAAAACATTTGATTTTGTACCCCAAAAACAGGCACAACCGAGCCTGCATGCTTCCCCCATCGTAGAGCTTCCGGAGAGCTTTCCAACGATATGTTGTGTGCCATATAACTTTCTACGGATCAAAAGTTATGGGCACTAGAGCGGCGGGGACCTATTAATCGGCCCCAAGCCCTCGGTTTGCAGGCCCAGCCCCTCCGAGAAGTGAGCCTGGCAGGCCCAGGGTATCGTACGACTCGAAGAAAGAAATGTGATGAGAAAGCATCTTGCCAAAGCTAAACGTGGCAAAAAAAAACAAAAAAAAAGGTACAAAACGAGGACTTCCCAATGGGTCACACATCTTAGTACTACTCTGGCCCAAGCATGCTTAACTTCGAAGTTCTGATGGGATCCGGTGCATTAGTGCGGGTATGATCGCTCTCGTCATGTTGTGGGTGCAAAGCCATTATGTGTTGATGGTTCACAGTCCTAGCCCAGAGAGTTGGCTCCTTCAAACGGCCCAATGAGCTTATCGACAGCCCATCGGTTTCAACAATGTAGCATCCTCGCAAGACGTTATATCGGCTGGTTGTAGGGCTGTCTACTATCCCGTGAGTTAGGTTGTCGTTCTTTTCGCGGCTCACGACGATAGACCCTAGACGAAAAAAAATGCAAAAGGAAGAAAAGTGGCCCAAAACTGATCAAAACGTTTGATTTTGGGCCCCGAAAAAGGGGCAGCCGAGTAGGCTTGCTACCCCCATCGTAGAGCTCCCAGAGAGCTTTCCAATGATATGTTGTTTGTCGCATAACTTCCTACGGATCAAACGTTATAGGCACTAGAGCAGAGGGGACCTGTTAATCAGCCTCACGCCCTTGGTTTGCGGGCATAGCCCCTCCGAGAAGCGATGCTGGTAGGCCTAGGGTGTCGTACGACTCGAGGAAAGAAATGCGATGAGAAAACATCTTGCCAAAGCTAAACGTGGCAAAAAAAAACAAAAAAGGAGGTGCAACACGAGGACTTCCTAGGGGGTCACCCATCTTAGTACTACTCTCGCCCAGGCACGCTTAACTTCGGAGTTCTCGACGCTTAACTTCGGAGTTCTGATAGGATCTGGTGCATTAGTGTAGGTATGATTGCACCCGTCATGTTGTGGGTGCAAAGCCATTATGTGTTGACAGTTCACAGTCCCAGCCTAGAGAGATGGCCCATTCAAATGGCCCAATGGGCTTATCAACAACTTATCGGCTTAAAAATGTAGCAGCCTCACAAGACGTTATATCGGCTAGTCTTAGGGCGGTCTACTATCCTGTAAGTTAGGTTGTCGTCCTTTTCGCTGCTCACGACGATAGACCTAGGATGAAAAAAATGCAAAAGGAAGAAAGTGGCCCGAAAATGATTAAAACGTTGGATTTTGGTCCCCGAAAAAAGGTGCAGTGGAGTAAGCTTGCTACCCCCATCGTAGAGCTCCCGGAGAGCTTTCCAATGATATGTTGTGCGCCGCATAACTTCCTACGGATCGAATGTTATGGGTACTAGATTGGCGGGGACTTGGTAATCTGCCCACGCCCTCGGTTTGTGAGCCTATCCCCTCTGGGAAGTGAAGCTGGCCGGCCTAGGGTGTCATACTACTCGAGAAATGATATATTATGAGATAGCATCTTGCCAAAGCTAAACATGGAAAAAAAAAAGAAAAAAGGAGGTGCAGCATGAGGACTTCCCAGGGGGTCACCCATCTTAGTTCTACTCTAGCCCAAGCACGATTAACTTCGGAGTTCTGATGGGATCCGGTGCATTAGTGCTGGTATGATCGCACCCGTCATGTTGTGAGTGCAAAGCCAATATGTGTTGACGGTTCACCGTCCCATCCCAAAGAGATGGCCCATTCAAACGGCCCAATGGGCTTATCCGAAGCCCATCGGCTTCAACAATGCAGCATCCTCGCAAGACGAGATATCGGCTAGTCGTAGGGAGGTCTACTATCCCGTGAGTTAGGTTGTCGTCCTTTTTGTGGCTCACGACGACAGACCTGGGATGAAAAATAAACGCATAAGGAAGAAAAGTGGCCCAAAACTGATTCAAACATTTGATTTTTGGCCCTGAAAATAGGCGCAGCAGAGCAGGCTTGTTTTCCTTGTCATAGAGCTCCAAGAGAGCTTTCCAATGATAAGCTGTACGCCGCATAACTCCATACGGATCAAAAGTTATGGGCACTAGAGTAGCGGGGACCTAGTAATTGGCCCCATGCCCTCGGTTTGCAAGCCCAGCACCTCCGGGAAGCGAAGCTGGCTAGCCCAATGTGTCGTATGACTTGAGGTAAGAAATGTGATGAGAAAGCATCTTGCCAAAGCTAAATGTGGCAAAAAATAACAAAAAAGGAGGTGCAACACGAGGACTTCCCAGGGGGTCACCCATCTTAGTACTACTCTCGCCCAAGCACGCTTAACTTCGGAGTTCTGATGGGATTCGGTGTATTACTGTTGGTATGATCGTACCCATCATGTTGTGGGTGCAAAGCCATTATCTGTTGACGGTTCATAGTCCCAGCCCAAAGAGATGGCCCATTCAAATGGCCCAATGGGCTTATCGACAGCCCATCGGCTTCAACAATGCAGCATCCTCGGAAGACGTGATATCGGCTAGTCGTAGGGCGGTCTACTATCCTGTGGGTTAGGTTGCCGTCCTTTTCGCGGCTCACGACGACAGATTTGAGATGAAAAAAGAATGCAAAAGGATGATAATTGGCCCGAAACTGATTAAAACAATCAATTTTGGGCTCTGAAAACAGGCGTAGCCGAGCAGGCTTGCTGCCCCCATCATAGAGCTCCCGAAGAACATTCCAACGATATGTTGTGTGTCGCTTTACTTCCTACGGATCAAAATTTATGGGCACTAGAGCGGCGGGGACCTGTTAATCGGCCCCACGCACTCGGTTTGTGGGTGCAGCCCCTCCGAGAAGTGAAGCTGGCTGGCCCAGGTGTTGTACGACTCGAGGAAATAAATGTGATGAGAAAGCATCTTGCTAAAGCAAAACGTGGATAAAAAATACCAAAAAATGAGGTGCAACACGAGGACATCCCACGGGGTCATACATCTTAGTACTACTCTCGCCCAAGCACGCTTAAATTCGGAGTTCTGATGGGATCCGGTTCATTAGTGGTAGTATGATCGCACTCGTCATGTTATGGGTGCAAAGACATTATGTGTTGATGGTTCACAGTCCTAGCCCAAAGAGTTGGCCAATTCAAACGGCCCAATGGGCTTATCGGCAGCCCATCAGCGACAACCATGCAGCACCCTCACAAGACGTGATCTCGGCTGGTTGTAGGGCGGTCTGCTATCGCTTGGGTTAGGTAGTCATTCTATTCGCGGCTCAGGCCGACAGACCCGTGATGAAAAAAAAATGCAAAAGGAAGAAAAGTAGCCCGAAATAGATTAAAACGTTTGATTTTGGACCCGAAAATAGGTGCAGCCGAGCAGGCTTGCTGCCCCAGTCGTAGAGGTCCCAGATAGCTTTCAAACGATATGTTGTGTTCTGCATAACTTGCTACGGATCAAAAGTTATGGGCAATAGAGCGGCGGGGACCTGTTAATCGGCCCCACGCCCTCGGTTTACGGGCCCAGCCCCTCTGAGAAGTGAAGCTGGCAGGCCCAGGGTATCGTACGACTCGAGGAAAGTGATGTGATGAGAAAGCATCTTGCCAAAGCTAAACATGGCAAAAAAAAGGAGGTGCAACACGAGGACTTTTAAGGGGGTCACCCATCTTAGTACTACTCTCGCCCAAGCATGCTTAACTTCATAGTTCTGATAGGATATGGTCCATTAGTGCTGGTATGATTGCACCCGTCATGTTGTGGGTGCAAAGCCATTATGTGTTGACGGTTCACTGTCCTAGCCTAGAGAGTTGGCCCATTCAAACGGCCCAATAGGCTTATCGGCATCCCATCAGCTTCAACAATGTAGCATCCTCGCAAGACGTGATATCAACTGGTCATAGGGTGGTCTACTATCCTGTGAGTTAGGTTGTCGGCCTTTTCGTGGCTCACGACGACAGACCCGAGATTAAAAAAAGCAAAAGGAAGAAAAGTGACCCGAAACTGATGAAAATGATGGATTTTGTTCCTGAAAATAGGCGCAGCCAAGTAAGTTTTCTGCCATGTCGTAGAGCTCCCAGAGAGCTTTCCAACGATATGTTGTGCGGCACATAACTCCCTACGGATCAAAAGTTATAGACACTAGAGTAGCGAGAACCTGGTAATCGGCCCCACGCCCTCGGTTTTCAGACCCAGCCCCTCCGGGAAGTGAAGCTGGACGGCCCAGGGTATCGTACGACTCAAGGAAAGAAATGTGATGAGAAAGCATCTTGTCAAAGCTAAATGTGGCCAAAAAAAAAAACAAAAGATGAGGTGCAACACGAGGACATCCCAGGGGGTCACCCATCTTAGTACTATTGTCGCTCTTGCACACTTAACTTCGGAGTTCTGATGGGATCCAGTGCATTAGAGCTGGTATGATCGCACCCGTCATGTTGTGGGTGCAAAGCCATTATGTGTTGACGGTTCACAGTCCTAGCCTAGAGAGTTGGCCTATTCAATCCGCCCAATGGGCTTATCGACAGCCGATAGGATTCAAAAATGCAGCATTCTTATAAGACGTGATATCGGCCGAATGTAGGGCGGTCTACTATCCCGTGAGTTAGGTTGTCGTCCTTTTCGTGGCTCACGACGACAGACCCGAGATTAAAAAAATGCAAAAGGAAGAAAAGTGGCCCGAAACTGATTAAAATGTTTGATTTTGGGCCTTGAAAATACGTACAGCCGAGCAAGCTTTCTGCCCTGTTGTAGTGCTCCCAGGGAGCTTTCCAACAATATGCTGTGCGGCACATAACTCCCTACAAATCAAAATTTATGGGCACTAGTGCAGCGGGGACCTGGCAATCAGCCCCACGCCCTCGGTTTGCAGTCCCAGCCCCTCCGGGAAACGAAGCTGGCTGGCCCAAGGTATCGTACAACTCGAGGAAAGAAATGTGAAGAAAAATCATCTTGCCAAAGCTAAACGTGGCAAAAAAGAACAAAAAAGATGGTGCAACACGAGGACTTCCCACGGGGTCACCCATCTTAGTACTACTCTCGCCCAAGTAAGCTTAACTTCGGAGTTCTGATGGGATCCAGTGCATTGCTACTGGTATGATCGCACCCGTCATGTTGTGGGTGCAAAGCCACTATGTGTTGACGGTTCACAGTCCCAGCCTAGAAAGATGGCCCAGTCAAACAGACCAATGGGCTTATCGACAGCCCATTGGCTTCAACAATACAACATCCTCGCAAGATGTGATATCGACTGGTCGTAGGACGGTCTACAATCCCGTGAGTTAGGTTTTTCGTCCTTTTCGCAGCTCACGACGACATATCCGAGATGAAAAAAAAGCAGAAGGAAGAAAAGTGTCCCGAAACTGATTAAAACTTTCAATTTTGGGCTCTGAGAACAGGTGCAGCCGAGTAGGCTTACAACTCCCATCGTAGAGCTCCCGGAGAGCTTTCCAACGATATGTTGTGTGCCGCTTAACTTCCTACGGATCAAAGTTATGGGCACTAGAGCGGCGGAGACCTTTTAATCGGCCCCACACCCTCAGTTTGCAGGCCCAGCCCCTCCGAGATGCGAAGCCAGTAGGCCAAGGGTGTCGTACAACTCGAGGAAAGAAATATGATGAGAAAGCATCTTGCCAAAGCTAAACGTGGTAAAAAAAAGCAAAAAAGGAGGTGCAACATGAGGACTTCCCATGGGGTCACACATCTTTGTACTACACTCGTCCAAGCACGCTTAAATTTGGAGTTATGATGGGATCCGGTGTATTAGTGCTGGTATGATCACACCCGTCATGTTGTAGGTGCAAAGCCATTATGTGTTGATGGTTCAAAGTCCTAGCCCAGAGAGTTGGCCCATTCAAACGGCCCAATGGGCTTATCGACACCATCAAAGTCCTAGCCTAGAGAGTTGGCCCATTCAAACGGCCCAATGGGCTTATCGACAGCACATCGGCTTCAACAATGCAAGATCCTCGCAAGACGTGATATTCGCTAGTTGTAGGGCGGTCTACTATCCCGTGAGTTAGGTAGTCATTCTATTTGTGGCTCACGACGACAGACCCGTGACGAAAAAAAATGCAAAAGGAAGAAAAGTGGTCAGAAACGGATTAAAACATTTTATTTTGGGCCCCGAAAAAAGGCACAGCCGAGCAGACGTGCTACCCCCATCGTAAAGGTCCCAGAGAGCTTTCCAACGATGTATTGTGTTCCGCATAACTTCCTTCAGATCAAAAGTTATGGTCATTAGAGCAGCAGGGACTTGTTAATCAGCCTCACGCCCTCGGTTTGCAGGCCCAACCCCTCCGAGATGCGAAGTCGGCAGGCCCAAGGTGTCGTAAAACTCGAGGAAAGAAATGTGATGAGAAAGCATCTTGCCAAAGCTAAACATGGCAAAAAAATACAAAAAGGAGGTGCAAAACGAGGACTTCTTAGGGGGTCACCCATCTTAGTATAACTCTCGCCAAGCACGCTTAACTTCAGGGTTCTGATGGGATCTGGTAGATTAGTGCTGGTATGATCACACCCGTCATGTTGTGGGTGCAAAGCCATTATATGTTGACCGTTCACAGTCCCAGCCTAAAGAAATGGCCTAATGGGCTTATCGATACCCCATCGACTTCAACAATGCAACATCCGCCCAAGACGTGATATCGGCTGGTCGTAGGGCGGTCTACTATCCAGTGAGTAAGGTTGTCGCCCTTTTCTCTGCTCACAACGATAGACTTAGGATGAAAAAAAATTCAAAAGGAAGAAAAGTTGCCTGAAATAGATTAAAACGTTGGATTTTGGGCCACGAAAACAGGCGCAACCGTGTAGGCTTGCTGCCCCCATCATAGAGCTCCCGGAGAGGTTTCCAACGATATGCTATGTGCTGCATAACTTCCTCCAGATCAAAAGTTATGGGCACTAGAGCGGCGGGGACCTGGTAATCGGCCCCAAGCCACCCGTTTACGAGCCCAGCCCCTCCGAGAAGCGAAGCTGGCCGGCCTAGGGTGTCGTACGACTCGAGGAAAGAAATGTGATTAGAAACCATCTTGCCAAAGCTAAACGTGGCAAAAAAACAAAAAAGGAGGTGTAACACGAGGACTTCCACGGGGTCACCCATCTTAGTACTACTCTCGCCCAAGCATGCTTAACTTCGGAGTTCTAATGGGATCCGGTGCATTAGGGCTAGTATGATCGCACCCGTCATGTTGTGGGTGCAAAGCCATTATGTGTTGACGGTTCATAGTCCTAGCCTAGAGAGTTGGTCCATTCAAACGGCCCAATGGGCTTATCGACAGCCCATCGGCTTCAACAATGCAGCATCCTCGCAAGACGTGATATCGACTGGTCGTAGGGCGGTCTACTATCCCGTGAGTTAGGTTGTCGTCCTTTTCGTGGCTCACGACGACTGACCCGGGATGAAAAAAAATTCAAAAGGAAGAAAAGTGGCCCGAAACTGATTAAAATGTTTGATTTTGGGTCCTGAAAATAGGCGCAGCCGAGCAACCTTTCTACCCCGTCGTAGACATCCCAGAGAGCTTTCCAACGATATGTTTTGCGGCATATAACTCACTACGGATCAAAAGTTATGGAAACTAGAGCAGCGGGGACCTGGTAATCGGCCCCACGCCCTCGCTTTGCAGTCCCAGCCCTTCCGAGAAGCGAAACTGGCCGGCGCAGGGTATCGTACGACTCAACGAAAGAAATGTGATGAGAAAGCATCATGCCAAAGCTAAACGTGAGAAAAAAAAACAAAAGATAAGGTGCAACACGAGGATTTCCCAGGGGGTCACCCATCTTAGTACTACTCTCGCCCAAGCACGCTTAACTTTGGAGTTTTGATGGGATTCGGTGCATTAGAGCTGGTATGATCGCACCCGTCAAGTTGTGGGTACAAAGCCATTATGTGTTGATGGTTCACAGTCCTAGCCTAGAGATTTGGCCCATTCAAACGGCCCAATGGGCTTATCGACAGCCCATCGGTTTCAACAATGCAGCATCCTCGTAAGACGCGATATCGACCGGTTGTAGGGCGGTGTACTATCCCATGAGTTAGGTTGTCGTCCTTTTCATTGCTCACGACGACAGACCAGGGATGAAAAAAAATGGAAAAGAAAGAAAAGTGGCCTGAAACTGATTAAAACGTTTGATTTTGGGCCATGAAAATAGGCACAGCTGAGCAAGCTTTCTGCCCCGTCGTAGAGCTCCCATAGAGATTTCCAACGATATGTTGTGCGGCACATAACTCCCTACGGATCAAAAGTTATAGGCACTAGTGTCGCGAGGACTTGGTAATCGGCCCCACGCCTTCGATTTGCAGTCCCAGCCCCTCCGGGAAAAGAAGCTGGCCGGCCCAGGGTGTCGTACAACTCGAGGAAAGAAATGTGAAGATAAAGCATCTTGCCAAAGCTAAATGTGGCAAAAAATAACAAAAAAGAGGTGCAACACGAGGACTTCCCAGGGGGTCACCCATCTTAGTACTACTCTCGCCCAAGCAAGCTTAACTTCGGAGTTCTGATGGAATCCAGTGCATTGCTGCTGGTTTGATCGGACCCGTCATGTTGTGGGTGCAAAGCCACTATGTGTTGACAGTTCACAGTCCCAGCCCAGAGATTGGCCCAATCAAACAGACCAATGGGCTTATCGACAGCCCATTGGCTTCAACAATGCAGCATCCTCGCAAGACGTGATATCGGCTGGTCGTAGGGCGGTCTACTATCCCGTGAGTTTGGTTTTTTGTCCTTTTCGTGGCTCACGATGACAGATCCGAGATGAAAAAAAAAGCAAAAGGAAGAAAAGTGTCCCGAAATTGATTAAAACATTCGATTTTGGGCTCTGAGAACAGGCGCAGCCGAGCAGGCTTACTACTCCCATCGTAGAGCTCCTGGAGAGCTTTCCAACGATATGCTGTTTGCAGCTTAACTTCCTATGGATCAAAAGTTATGGGCACTAGAGCGGCGGGGACCTGTTAGTATGCCCCACGCCCTCGGTTTGCGGGCGCAGCCCCTCTGAGAAGTGAATCTGGCAAGCGTAGGGAGTTGTACGACTCGAGGAAAGAAATGTGATGAGAAAGCATCTTGCCAAAGCTTAACGTGGTGAAAAAAAAAAGGAGGTGCAACACGAGGACTTCCCAGGGGGTCACATATCGTTGTACTACTCTCGCCCAAGCACGCTTAAATTCAGAGTTCTGATGGGATCCAGTGCATTAGTACTGGTATGATCGCACCCGTCATGTTGTAGGTGCAAAGCCATTTTGTGTTGACAGTTCACAGTCCTAGCCCAGAGAGTTGGCCCATTCAAATGTCCCAATGGGCTTATCAACAGCACATCGGCTTCAACAATGCAGTATGCTCGCAAGACTTGATATTCGGAGGTCGTAGGGTGGTCTAATGTCCCGTGAGTTAAGTAGTCAATCTATTCGCGACTCACGACGACAGACCTGTGGCGAAAAAAAATGCAAAAGGAAGAAAAGTGGTCCGAAACTGATTAAAACGTATGACTTTTGGCCCCGAAAAAAGGCGCAGCCGAGCAGGCTTGCTACCCCCATCGTAAAGGTCCCAGAGAGCTTTCCAACGATGTGTTGTCTTCCGCATAACTTCCTACGGATCAAAAGTGATGGGCATTAGAGTGGTGGGGACCTGTTAATCGGCCCCACACCCTCGATTTGCGGGCCCAGCCCCTCCGAGATGCGAAGCCGGCAGGCCCAGGGTGTCGTACAACTCGAGGAAAGAAATGTGATGAGAAAGCATCTTGCCAAAGCTAAACGTGGCAAAAAAAATACAAAAAAAGAGGTGCAAAACGAGGACTTCCCAGGGGGTCACCCATCTTAATATAAAACTCTCCCAAGCATGCTTAACTTCATGGTTCTGATGGGATCTGGTACATTAGTGCTGGTATGATTGCACCCGTCATGTTGTGGGAGCAAAGCCATTATATGTTGACCGTTCACAGTCCCAGCCCAGAGAAAAGGCCCATTCAAATGGCCCAATGGGCTTATCGACAGCCCATCGACTTCAACAATGCTGCATCCTCGCAAGATGTGATATCTGCTGGTCGTAGGGAAGTCTACTATCCCGTGAGTTAGTTTGTTGTCCTTTTTGCTGCTCACGACGACAGGCTCGGGATGAAAAAAATGCAAAAGGAAGAAAAGTAGCCCGAAATTGATTAAAACGTTGGATTTTGGGCCCCAAAAATAGGCGCAGCCGTGTAGGCTTGCTGCCCCCATTGCAGAGCTCCCGGAGAGCGGCGGGGACTTGGTAATCGGCCCCACGCCACCGATTTGCGAGCCCAGCCCCTCTGGAAAGCGAAGATGGCTGGCCCAGGGTGTCGTACGACTCAAGGAAAGAAATGTGATTAGAAACCAAAAAAGGAGGTGCAACACGAGGACTTCCTAGGCGGTCACCCATCTTAGTACTACTTTCACCCAAGCACGCTCAACTTCGGAGTTCTGATGGGATCTGGTGCATTAGTACTGGTATGATCGTACCCGTCATGTTGTGGGTGCAAAGCCATTATGTGTTGACGGTTCACTGTCCCAGCCCAGAGAGATGGCCCATTGAAATGGCCCAATGGGCATATCGACAGCCCATCGGCTTCGACAATGCAGGATCCTCGCAAGACGTGATATCTGTTGGTTGTAGGATGGTGTATTATCCAGTGAGTTAGGTTGTCTTTCTTTTCGCTGCTCACGACGACAGACCCACGACAAAAAAAGGCAAAATTGATTAAAACATTTGATTTTGGGCCCCGAAAATAGGCGCAACTAAGCAGGCTTGCTGCCCCTGTCGTAGAGCTCCCAGAGAGCTTTCCAACGATATGATGTGCTCTGCATAATTCCCTACGGATCAAAAGTTATGGGCACTAGAGCAGCGGGGACCTGGTAATCGGCCCCACGCCCTCGGTTTCCAGGCCCAGCCTCTCCGGGAAGCAAAGATGGCCAGCCCAGGGTGTCGTACGACTCGAGAAAAGAAATGTGATGAGAAAGCATCTTGCCAAAGCTAAATGTGAAAAAAAAAGAACAAAAAAGGAAGTGCAACACAAGGACTTCCTAGGGGGTCACGCATCTTAATACTACTCTCGCCCAAGCACGATTAACTTCGGAGTTCTGATGGGATCCAGTGTATTACTGTTGCTATGATTGCACTCGTCATGTTGTGGGTGCAAAGCTATTATGTGTTGACAGTTCACAGACCCAGCCGAGAGAGTTGGCCCATTCAAACGGACCAATGGGCTTATCGATAGCCCATCAGCTTCAACAATGCAGTATCCTCACAAGACTTTTTATCAGCTGGTCGAAGGATGGTATACTATCCCGTGAGTTAGGTTGTCATTCTTTTCGCGGCTCACGACGACACATCCGAGATGAAAAGAAAATGCTAATGGAAGAAAAGTGGCCCAAAACTGATTAAAACATTCGATTTTGGGCTCTGAGAGCAGGCGCAGCCGAGCAGGCTCTCTGCCCCTATCGTAGAGCTCCCGGAGAGCTTTCCAACGATATGCTATGTGCTAGATAACTTTGTACGGATCAAAAGTTAAGGGCACTAGAGCGGCGGGGACCTGTTAATCGGCAATCCCTCTGTTTGAGTGCCTAGCCCCTCCGAGAAGCGAAGCTGACAGGCCCAGGGTGTCATACGACTTGAGCAAAGAAATATGATGAGAAAGCATCTTGCCAAAGCTAAACGTGGCAAAAAAAAACAAAAAAGGAGGTGCAACACGAGGATTCCCAGGGGGTCACACATCGTTGTACTACTCTCGCCCAACCATGCTTAAATTCGGAGTTCTAATGGGATCCGGTGCATTAGTGCTTTTATGATCGCACCCGTTATGTTGTGGGTGCAAAGCCATTATATGTTGACGGTTCACAGTCCTAGCCCAGTGAGTTGGCCCATTTTAACGGCCCAATGAGCTTATCGACAGCCCATTGGCTTCAACCATGCAGCATCCTCGCAAGACGTGATATCGGCTAGTTGTAGGACGGTCTACTATCCCATGATTTAGGTAGTCGTTCTATTCGCGGCTCACGACGACAGACTCGTGATGAAAAAAAATGCAAAAGGAAGAAAAGTGGCCCAAAATTGATTAAAACGCACAATTTTAGTCCCTGAAAACAGGCGCAGCAGAGTAGGCTTGCTGCCCCAATCGTAGAGCTCCCGGAGAGCTTTCCAACAATATGCTGTGTGTCACATAACTTCCTACGAATCAAAAGTTATGGGCACTAGAGCGGCAAGGACCTGTTAATCGGCCCCACGCCCTCGGTTTGCGGGCCCAAACCCTCCGAGAAGCGAAGCTGGCTGGGCTAGTGGGTCGGACGGCTCAGGGAAAGAAATGTGATGAGAAAGCATCTTGCCAAAGCTAAACTTGGCAAAAAAAACAAAAAAAGAAGGTGTAACACGAGGGCTTCCCAAGGGGTCAAACATCTTAGTACTACTCTCGCCCAAGCACGCTTAACTTTGGAGTTCTGATGGGATCCGATGCATTAGTGCTGGTACGATCGCACCCGTCATGTTGTGGGTGCAAAGCCATTATGTATTGATGGTTCACAGTCCCAATCCAGAGAGATGGCCTATTCAAATGGCCCAATGGGCTTATCAACAGCCCATTGGCTTCTACAAAGTAGCATCCTCGCAGGACGTGATATCGACTAGTTGTAGGGCAGTCTAAAATATCTTGAGTTAGGTTTTCCTCCTTTTTACGGCTCACGACCACTGACCCGGAATGAAAAAAATGCAAAAAGAAGAAAATTGGCCCGAAACTGATAAAAACTTTTGATTTTGGGCCCCAAAAAAAGGCACAGCCAAGCAGCCTTGCTACCCGTGCTGTAGAGCTCCCGGAGAGCTTTCCAACGATATGCAGTTCGATGTATTACTCCTTACGGATCAAAAGTTATGGACACTAGTGCAGCGGGGACTTGGTAATCAGCCCTACGCCATCTGTTTGCGGGCCCAACCCCTCCGGGAAGTGAAGCTGGCCGGCCTAGGGTGTCGTACGACTCGAGGAAAGAAATGTGATGAGAAAGCATCTTGCCAAAGCTAAACGTGGCAAAAAAAAAAAACAAAAAGGAGATGCAACACGAGGACTTCCTAGGGGGTCACCCATCTTAGTACTACTCTTGCCCAAACACGTTTAACTTTGGAGTTCTGATGGGATCCGGTGCATTAGTGCTGGTATGATCGCACCCGCCATGTTGTGGGTGTAAACCCATTATGTGTTGACGGTTCACAGTCCCAGCCCAAAGAGATGGCCTATTCAAATAGTCCAATGGTCTTATCGACAGCCCATCGGCTTCACCAATGCAGTATCCTTGCAAGACGTGATATCGGCTGGTCGTAGGGTGGTCTACTATCCCATGAGTTAGGTTGTCGTCCTTTTCATGGCTCACGATGATAGACCCGGGATGAAAAAAATGCAAAAGGAAGAAAAGTGGCCCAAAACTGATTAAAACGTTTGATTTTGTGCTCTAAAAATAGGCGCAGCTGAGCAGGCTAGTTGCCCCCATCGTAGAGCTCCTGGAGAGCTTTTCAACGATATGTTGTGTGCTGCATAACTTCCTATGGATCAAAAGTTATGGGCACTAGTGCGGCGGGGACCTGGTAGTCGACCCCAATCCCTCGGTTTGCGGGCCCAGCCCCTCTGAGAAGCGAGGCTGATAGGCCCAGGGTGTCGTACGACTCAAGGAAGGAAATGTGATGAGAAACCATCTTGCCAAAGCTAAACGTGGCAAAAAAAACAAAAAATGAGGTGCAACACGAGGACTTCCCAGGGGGTCACACATCTTAGTACTACTTTCGCCCAAGCACGCTTAACTTCGTAGTTCTGATGGGATCTGGTGCATTAGTGCTGGTATGATCGCACCCGTCATGTTGTGGGTGCAAAGCTATTATGTGTTGACGGTTCACATTCCTAGCCTAGAGAGTTGGCCCATTTAAACGGCACAATGGGCTTATCGACAACCCATAAGTTTCAACAATGCAGTATCCTCGCAAGACGTGATATCGAATAGTTGTAAGGTGGTCTACTATCCCGTGAGTTAGGTTGTCATTATTTTCGTGGCTCACGACGACAGACACGGGACAAAAAAAATGCAAAAGGAAGAAAAATGGCCGAAAACTGATTAAAACGTTTGATTTTGCTCCCCGAAAACTCGGGCAGCCGAGTAGGCTTGCTGCCCCCATCGTAGAAGTCCCAGAGAGCTTTCCAACGATATGTTGTGCGCCACATAAGTCCCTACGGATCAAAAGTTTTGGCCACTAGAGTAGCGGGGACCTCGTAATCGGCCCCAAGCACTCGGTTTGCGGGTCCAGCTCCTCTGGGATACGAAGCTAGCCGGCCAAGGGTGTCGTACGGCTCGAGGAAAGAAATTTGTGATGACAAAGCATCTTGCCAAAGCTAAATGTGGCAAAAAAAACAAAAAAAGAGGTGCAACACGAGGACATCCCAGGGGGTCACCCATCTTAGTACTACTCTCGCCCAAGCACGCTTAACTTTGGAGTTCTGATGGAAGCCGATGCATTAGTGCTAGTATGATCGCACCCGCCATGTTGTGGGTGCAAACCCATTATGTGGTGATGGTTCACAGTCCCAGCCCAAAGAGATGGCCCATTCAAACGTCCCAATGGGCTTATCGACAGCCTATCAGCTTCAACAATGCAGCATGCTCACAAGACGTGATATCGGCTGGTCGTAGGGCGGTCTACTATCCCGTTAGTTAAGTTGTCGTCCTTTTTGCGGCTCACGACGATAGACTCGGGATGAAAAAAAATGTAAAAGAAAGAAAAGTGGCCCGAAACTTATTAAAATGTTCGATTTTGGACCCCGATAATAGGAGCAGCTGAGCAGGCTTGCTACCCCTATCGTAGAGCTCCCGGAGAGCTTTCCAACGATATCTTGTGTTCCGCATAACTTCCTACGGATCAAAAGTTATGGGCACTAGAGCGGCGGGAACCTGCTAATCTGCCCCACGCCCTCAGTTTGAAGGCCCAGCCCCTCGAAGAAGCGAAGCTGGCAGGCCCTGGGTGTCGTACAACACAAGGCAAGAAATGTGATGAGAAAGCACCTTGCCAAAGCTAAACGTGGCAAAAAAAACCAAAAAAGAGGTGCAACACGGGGACTTCCCAAGGGGTCACACAGCTTAGCACTACTCTCGCCCAACCATGCTTAACTTCAGAGTTCTGATGGGATCCGGTGCATTAGTGCTGGTATGATCGCATCCGTCTTGTTGTGGGTGCAAAGCCATTATGTGTTGACGGTTCACAGTCCTAGCCCAGAGAGTTGGCCCATTCAAATGGCCCAATGGGCTTATCGACAGCCCATCGACTTTAACAATGCAGCATCCTTGCAAGACGTGATATCGGCTGGTTGTAGGGCGGTCTACTATCCTGTGAGTTAGGTTGTCGTTCTTTTCGTGGCTCACGACGATAGACCCGGGACGAAAAAAAATGCAAAAGGAAGAAAAGTATCCCAAAATTGATTAAAAAGTTTGATTTTGTGCCCCGAAAATAGGCACAACCGAGCAGGCTTACTTCCCCCGTCGTAGAGCTCCCAGAGAGCTTTCCAACAATATGTTGTGCGCAATATAACTCCCTACAGATCAAAAGTTAAGGGCGCTAGAGCGGCGGGGACCTGGTAATCGGCCGCACGTCCTCAGTTTGCGGGCCCAGCCCCTCTGGGAAGCAAAACTGGCAAGCCCAGGGTATCGTACGACTCGAGGAAAGAAATGTTATGAGAAAGCATCTTGTCAAGGCTAAACGTGGCAAAAACAAAAACAAAAAATAGGTGCAACACGAGGACTTCCCAGGGGGTCACCTATCCTAGTACTATTCTCGCCCAAGCATGCTTAACTTCGGAGTTATGATGGGATTCGGTGGATTAATGATGATATGATTGCACCCGTCGTGTTGTGAGTGTAAAGCCATTATGTGTTGATGGTTCACAGTCCCAGCCCAGAGAGATGGCCTATTCAAACGACCCAATGGTCTTATCGACAGCCCATCGACTTCAACAATGCAGCATCCTCACAAGATGTGATATCGGCTGGTTGTTGGGTAGTCTACTATCCTGTAAGTTAGGTTGTCGTCCTTTTCACGGCTCACGACTACAGACCCGGGATGAAAGAAACGCAAAAGGAAGAAAAATGGCCCGAAATTCATTAACACGTTTGATTTTGGTCCCTGAAAACAGGCACTGCATAGCAAGCTTGCTGCCCCCATCGTAGAGCTCTCGGAGAACTTTCCAACGATATGCTGTGCGCTGCATAACTCCCTACAGATCAAAAGTTATAGGCACTAGAGCTGCGGGGACCTGGTAATCGACCCCACGCCCTTGGTTTGCTGGCCCAACCCCACTAGGAAGCAAAGCTGGCCGGCCCAGGGTATCGTACAACTCGAAGAAAGAAATGTGATGAGAAAGGATTTTGCCAAAGCTAAATGTGGCAAAAAAAAATAAAAAATGAGGTGCAACATGAGGACTTCCTAGGGGCTCATCCATCCTAGTACTATTCTCGTCCAAGCACGCTTAACTTCGGAGTTCTAATGGGATTCGGTGGATTAGTGATGATATGATCGCACCCGTCGTGTTGTGGGTATAAAGCCATTATGTGTTGACGGTTCACCGTCCCAGCCCAGAGAGATGGCCCATTCAAACGGCCCAATGGTCTTATCGACAGCCCATCGACTTCAACAATACAGCATCCTCACAAGACGTGATATCGGCTGGCTGTTGGGTAGTCTACTATCCTGTGAGTTAGGTTGTCGTCCTTTTCGTGACTCACGACAACAGACCCGGGAAGAAAGAAATGCAAAAGGAAGAAAAATGGCCCGAAACTGATTAACACGTTTGATTTTGGGCCCTGAAAACAGGCACTACATAGCAAGCTTGCTACCCTTGTCGTAGAGCTCTCGGAGAGCTTTCCAACAATATGTTATGCGCTGCATAGCTCCCTACGGATCAAAAGTTATGGGCACTAGAGCAGCAGGGACCTGGTAATTGGCCCCACGCCCTTGGTTTGCTGGCCCAGCCCCGCTGGGAAGCAAAGCTGGCCGGCCCAGGGTGTCGTACAACTCGAAGAAAGAAATGTGATAAGAAAGCATTTTGCCAAAGCTAAACGTGGCAAAAAAAAATAAAAAATGAGGTGCAACATGAGGACTTCCCAGGGGCTAATCCATCCTAGTACTATTCTCGTCCAAGCACGCTTAACTTTGGAGTTCTGATGGGATTCGGTGGATTAGTGATGGTATGATCGCACCCGTCGTGTTGTGGGTGTAAAGCCATTATGTGTTGACGGTTCACAGTCCCAGCCCAGAGAGATGGCCCATTCAAACGGCCCAATGGGCTTATCGACAGCTCATCGACTTCAACAATGTAGCATCCTCGCAAGTCGTGATATCGGCTGGTTGTAGGGTGGTCTACTATCCCATGAGTTAGGTTGTGATTCTTTTCGTGGCTCACGACGACAGACTCGGGATGAAAAAAAAAAAACAAAAGGAAGAAGAGTCGCCCGAAACTGATTAAAATGTTTGATTTTGGGCCCCGAATGGAGGCGCTGCGAAGCAAACTTGCTGCCCCCATCATAGAGCTCCCCGAGAGCTTTCCAATGATATGCTGTATGCTGCATAACTCCCTACGGATCAACAGTTATGGGCACTAGAGTAGTAGGGACCTGATAATCGGCCCCACACCCTCGATTTGCGGGCATAGCCCATTCGGGAAGCGAAGCTGGACGACCCAAGGTGTTGTTCGACTCAAGGAAAGAAAAGTGATGAGAAAGCATCTTGAAAAGTTAAACGTGGCAAAAAAAAACAAAAAAGTAGGTGCAACACGAGGACTTCATAGGGGGTAACCTATCTCAGTACTTCTCTCGCCCAAGCACGCTTAACTTCGAAGTTTTGATGTGATCCGGTGCATTAGTGCAGGTATGATCGCACCCATCATGTTATGGGTGCAAAGCCATTATGTGTTGACGGTTCACAGTCCTAGCCCAGAGAGATGGCCCATTCAAATGGCCCAATGGGCTTATCGACAGCCCATCGGCTTCAACAATGCAACATCCTCGCTAGACGTGATATCGACTGGTTGTAGGGCGGTCTACTATCCCGTGAGTTAGGTTGTCGATCTTTTCGCGGCTCACGATGACAGACTCGGGATTAAAAAAATGCAAAAGGAAGAAAAGTTGCCCAATACTGATTAAAACGTTTGATTTTGGGCTGCGAAAATAGGCACGGCCGAGCAGGCTTGCTATCCTCGTCGTAGAGCTCCCAGAGAGCTTTCCAACGATATGTTGTGCGCCACATAACTCCCTACGGATCAACAGTTATGGGCACTAGAGCAATGGGGACCTGGTAATTGGCCCCACGCACTCGGTTTGTGGGCCCAGCCCCTCGAAGAAGCGAAGCTGGCTAGCCCAGTGTGTCGTACGACTCGAGGAAAGAAATGTTATGAGAAAGCATCTTGCCAAAGCTAAACGTGGCAAAAAAAAAACAAAAAAGGAGATGCAACACGAGAACTTCCCAGGGGGTCATACATCATAGTACTACTCTCACCCAAGCACACTTAACTTCGGAGTTCTGATTGGATCTGGTGCATTAGTGCTGGTATGATCGCACCCGTCTTGTTGTGGGTGCAAAGCCATTATGTGTTGATGGTTCACAGTCCCAGCCCAGAGAGATGGCCTATTCAAGCAGCCCAATGGGCTTATCGACAGCCTATCAGCTTCAACAATCCAACATCCTCGCAAGACGTGATATTAACTGGTTGTAGGGCGGTCTACTATCCTGTTAGTTAGGTTGTAGTTCATTTCGCGGCTCATGACGACAGACCCGGGTGGAAACAAAATGCAAAAGGAAGAAAAATGGCCCAAAACTCATTAAAACATTTGATTTTGGGCCAGGAAAACAGGCGCAGCCAAGCAAGCTTTCTCCCCCCGTCGTAGAGCACCCAGTGAGCTTTTCAACGATATGTTGTGTGCCGCATAACTCCTTACAGATCAAAAGTTATGGGCACTAGAGCAGCGAGGACCTTGTAATCGGCCCCACGCACTCGGTTTGCATGCCCAGCCCCTCCGGGTAGCGAAGCTGGCCGACCCCGAGTGTCGTACGACTCGAGGAAAGAAATGTGATGAAAAAGCATCTTGCCAAAGCTAAACATGGAAAAAAAAAAAACAAAAAATGAGATGCAACACGAGGACTTCCTAGGGGGTCACCTATCCTAGTACTATTCTCGCCCAAGCATGCTTAACTTCGGAGTTCTGATGGGATCCGGTTGATTAGTGATGGTATGATCGCACCCGTCGTGTTGTGGGTGAAAAGCCATTATGTGTTGATGGTTCACAGTCCCAGCCCAGAGAGATGGCCCATTCTAATGGCCCAATGGGCTTATCGACAGCCCATCGGCTTCAACAATGCAACATCCTCACAAGACGTGATATCGGCTGGTTGTAGGGCGGTCTACTATCCCTCGAGTTTGGTTGTCGATCTTTTTGCGGCTCACGACAATAGACCCGGGATGAAAAAAAATACAAAAGGAAGAAAAGTGGCCCAATACTAATTAAAACGTTTGATTTTGGGCCACGAAAATAGGTGCGGCCGAGCAGGCTTGCTGCCCCTGTTGTAGAGCTCCTAGAGAGCTTTCCAACGATATGCTATGTACCGTATAACTCCATACGGATCAACAATTATGTGCACTAGAGCAACGGGGACCTGGTAATTGGCCCCACGTACTCGGTTTGCGGGCCCAGCCCCTCCAAGAAGCGAAGCTGGCCGGCCCAGTGTGTTGTACTACTTGAGGAAAGAAATTTTATGAGAAAGCATCTTGCCAAAGCTAAACGTGGCAAAAAAAAAAACAAAAAAGGAGATGCAACATGAGGACCTCCCAAGGGGTCACACATCATAGTACTACTCTTGCCCAAGCACGCTTAACTTCGGAGTTCTGATGGGATCCGGTGCATTAGTGCTGGTATGATCGTACCCGTCTTGTTGTGGGTGCAAAGCCGTTATGTGTTGATGGTTCACAGTCCAAGCCTAGAGAGATGGCCTATTCAAACAGCCCAATGGGCTTATCGACAGCCTATCGGCTTCAACAATGCAACATCCTCGCAAGACGTGATATCGGTTGGTTGTAGGGCGATCTACTATCCTGTTAGTTAGGTTGTCATTCATTTCGCATCTCACGACAACAGACCCGGGTCGAAACAAAATGCAAGAGGAAGAAAAATTGCCCAAAACTGATTAAAACGTTTGATTTTGGGCCAGGAAAACAGGCACAACTGTGAGGCCCGACCCCGAATAATGTGTGTTACCTTGATTTGCGTGCCATAGACCAAGAATGATTTGACTGACCTTGGATTATGTGCCCTATCTTGGTTTTCGTGCATGCCTCGTCATTCGTGCGTTGACCTATAATTATGTGCCTTAATCCTCGACTTACATGCCTCAACTTCGAATTGCGTGTGTTATCTCGTTTTGTGTGCCCTGACCTTGAATTGCGTGTCCTAACCTAGGTTTAAGAGTCGTACCTCGATTTACGTGCATTGCATTGAATTCCATGCCTTGTATTGGTTTACGTACATTTACCTAGGGTTGCGTGCATTTGCATTGGAATCCGTGCATTTATCTTGAAGTACGTGCATTAGTCTTGTAGTTCGTGTCTTACCTCGTAATTCGTGCCCTAGACCTAGGAATCTGTGCCACCACGTTAATCAAGAAAGAATCCTACACAAAGCACTAGACACTAAAATAATCCTACACAATCCACTAACCAATATTATATTCCTAATTCAAATTCTCTACAAACTCCACTAACAATAAAATAATACTAAACTATTCCTACATTTCCCACTATCTATTATTCTATTCACAATTCAACTCATCAACAAACATTCCTATATTTTATTCTACCTAGATTCCCTAAATTCCCAACATTCCTATAACAATTCTGACACAAATGCATAAAAATTAACCCAAAACCCTACCCAATGCACCCAAAATCTCGACACATGCATATGCCCATGATAGGATGATTCAAATTGTGCTTCTTGGAGACACAAATCTGATTTTTGCATGCTCAAGGCCAACATTTGCATCAACAATAGCAAAAGCTTCTATTTTCTCTCATTTCTCTCACTCTCCT
>CM075773.1:15729645-15732145 GCA_037974665.1 Ehretia macrophylla
CATTGAAGCATCAGCAATCGTCTCATCGCAACGCTCGCGTCGTTGCTTAACGAAAGCCAATGCCACATGTGCTAGGCGATTCGCGCATCACGCATGCCCCCCACCGTCCCCCCGTATGCATTTGTATTCACAAAACGTGACAAGTAAACTACATTCCCGACCACGCGGTGCTTGGATCGCCATGACACTAGACCACATCCGTCGCATTATGACTCAACAAGGACCATGGCGTCGTGTGCTAGGTGATTCGTGCATCGCACAAGCCCGTCGGAAACAACTGTGGGGCAGCTTCAAGGTCGCATGGTGCTTGGATCGCCACGACATTGAAGCATAAGCAATCGTCTCATCGTAATGCTTGCGTCGTTGCTTAACGAAAGCCAATCCCACATGTGCTAGGCGATTCGAGCATCACCCGTGCCCCCCACCGTCCCCCTGTATGCACGGAATAGGACAAGAAAACTACCTTCTTGCCCACGCGGTGCTTGGATCGCCACGACACTAGACCATGTCCATCGCATTAGGACTCAGCGAGGACCATGGCGTCGTGTGCTAGGTAATTCGCGCATCGTATAGGCACGTCAGAACCAACTGGGGGACGACTTCAAGGCCGCATGGTGCTTGGATCGCCACGACATTGAAGCATCAACAATCGTCTCATCACAACGCTCGCGTCGTTGCTTAACGAAAGCCAATGCCACATGTGCTAGGCGATTCGCGCATCACGCATGCCCCCCACCGTCCCCCAGTATGCACGGAACGGGACAAGCAAACTACTTTCCTACCCACGCGGTGCTTGGATCGCCATGACACTAGACCACGTCCGTCGCATTACGACTCAGCAAGGAACATGGCGTCGTGTGCTAGGCGATTCGCGCATCGCACAGGCACGTCGTAACCAACCGGGGGACGACTTCAAGGCCGCATGGTGCTTGGATCGCCACGAGATTGAAGCATCAACAATTGTCTCATCGCAACGCTCGCGTCGTTGCTTAACAAAAGCCAATGCCACATGTGCTAGGCGATTCGCGCATGACGCAGGCCCAATGACACATCGGGGGACGGGAATGGCCCCCAACGTGTACCTAACCGACGGCACGGGGATGGCTAGTTTTGTGCTTGGGCAACCACTCGACCCCTCATTAGCCATCCCAATGACGTTGACGGTGTTGCGGCACCAAGATGGATAATGAGGGGCTAGGGAAGCCACCACGTTCCTCATTAGCCATCCTGGTGCCGCGCCGAGGGACATACTGGGGGACGCGGGGCGGGGGTGGCACGGCCCCAACGCACGGGTATGCAATGCAATACCTCGGCGTGATTCACTCGGTAGGCATTCCCGCCCACAATATTGCCCACGATATAGCCCACAATGTGCCACGAAGTGCGCACAACGTCCCCCCGCATGGCCCTTGACCAGGAGGCTTGACACCACATACCCCCCTATAATACATTTAAATGCAAAAACCCAAGTGACAACAGTAGCATACATTTTGCCAGAGATTCATAATGGGTGTTTTACACTATAAAAGGCCCCATAAGGCATGATCTTTGTACCCACCTTGCTCCTTATTGATCTCATATGATATCCAAAGGCTTAAAAAAAAAAATTTCGAAAAAATATTTTTTAATATTTAATAATTACGAAAAATATGAAAAAATCAGAAAAAATAGTAGAAAAATCAGAAAAAAATTATACTAATTCATACATTAATTTGTTAAATAAAATTCAAAAATATTTTTTTTGAAAAATTAATTTTTAATATTTAAAAATTATGAAAAATAGGAAAAAATCACAAAAAAAACTAGAAAATTCAGGAAAATTTATATTAATTCATAGATTAATTAGTTTACATGATATTTGGCGTTACAATTTGTTTTGGATGGATTGGGAAACCGATTAATCTATTTCGCCTAAGAAATGTGACGAACAGCTTGTCGGACAAGGCAAAAGTTAAGACTACTTCGTAGATTTGGAAACCACTTGTATAAGAATATCAATGTCTACATTCGTGTCATAATACATTTCGCATGCCCAATTCCCTCGAATGCTTAACATTGCACGTCGTGCCCAACGTCCCCTACTAGTGCCAAAGCCGTCCCCCAACATCCCCCAACGTCCCCCAAGTGTACTCCCACCGTCCCCCAGCTGTGCCCCAACAGTGCCCCAGCCGTGCCCCAACAGTGCCCCAACAGCAAACATTGAGCGGCCCGCGCGCTCCACTTGAGCGCACCATCGTGCGACACGGGGGCCCCATGCGCGCACCTTCGTGCGGCAAGCGGGCCACATGCGCGCACCATCGTGAGGCATGGGCACCCCATGCGCGCACCATCGTGCGGCATGCGGGCCACATGCAAGCATCATCGTGCGGCAAGGGCGCACCATGTGCGCACCTTCGTGCGACATGGGCGCCCCATGCGCGCACCATCGTGCGGCATGCGGGCCGCATGCGTGCACCATCGTGCAGCATGCGCGCCCGATGAGCGCACCATCTTGCGACAT